>VCRD01004471.1:0-45181 GCA_006783055.1 Trinorchestia longiramus
AACACAAAGAAGACAGCATGTTAGCAACGGTTAAAGGGTGAGTACATTTTTTTGAGACACCCTGTATAATATCAGTTTATCGCATTTTTATTCATCAAAAACTTAATAAATAGCGAATTTTAACATGTACGAATATATGTTTCCCCCACTGAATGTGCAACAGCCTCACTATGCGGATGAGTGAAATTTGTTATATGCTAACTAGTTTACCTTCTTCATTTACCGCTGTCAGTCTACTTGATTTTAAAATTAGATCTTGACATTTGCTGTAGTGCATGCAAAATAAACATATTATAACCAAATCAAAACTTTTCTGCTTAGTAAAAACCACACCAAAATGAAACTTGGATCGAAATATAAGGTATAACGCTTCTATTTTCTCAGTCCATTTTCGATGATTGAATATAAATATCCCTAAATAAATTGAAATTAAATAGAATTACCCTCTCTGTGCTAGAATTTTTGTTGCTGTTTTCTGAGGACTTGAACTCCTTCTTCAATACCCGAAGAAAGCAGAATATATATGTTTATAAATTCAGTTTTGGAGGTTTCATTTCATTACTACTATCCTACACAACGCTTGAACCTACATTGAGCATTTCATGCCGACTACGAATGCAAGACCTTATCTCACAGTCGATTAACAAAAAATGTTCATTTTTGGTTGAGCTCACTTTTGTTCTATAGTTTACTGATACAGAATCTCAGCAATTGACTTCAACACTACTACCTCTTCGCTGCTACTGCCTTGTGGCAGCTGTGTTTGTGCTGCTAGGTTTTTGGTTTCAAGGGTTCGAATCCCACGCGGTCCTCGAATTTCTTGTGACACAAAGACCAGGTAGGCTGGCTGACTGACTAGACTTGAACTGACTATTTCCTCAAACTTCCAAATCATCTCTACGCGTTCCTACGAGCCTCTACCTCACGTCACGAGATGGACGGAAATAGTTTCGGAAGCATGACCTTAAAATGTTTGTATTAAGGATTTACAAACAACTGTGTATTCAATGTATATATGAAAGGAATAAAGTTTATTTTTTCTTTCAGCAGCAGCTCGCGCAAAAGAACTGTTGATCTACGAATATTGGCTTGAATGTGAAAGCAGTTTCCAGCAAGAAATATTAAAAAAGTTAAAGTATGATACTTCAGTAAACATTTTAGTGCATTTAATTTTCGATGTTAGGGTCTTTCAACATGTAGTTAGCGAAGTATCGACAACCGTTTCTCACACTTTTGTACATTATTTTACTAAAACTGATAGTAATTATAACATAGCTCAGGTATTCAGAGCAAGTTTGTAAATTTTGAATGAACTAAATCATAGACGTTGTGACAACATAAACATAACATTTATCCATCTGTTTAGAAATTATGCAGCCTAAATTTTTGTTTTACCAATATGCAACCGTGATAGGAAACCTTTTGAGTATCACCTAACAGACCTTCAGTCGAATAATATTTTATTGTAGCCCGCGTATGTTAATTGGGAATATAAAACTCTAACATTTTATTCCCTGCATAGATGATTCCAGGATAGAAAACTGGCGATTGTGTTTCAGAGCACAACAAGATGAAGAAGGATTATTACTACTGAATGTGGGTAGATAAAGACATGGATGGACGTGGGTAGTCAAAGCATTCATCAGACTCGAATACTCGACATGTATGTCGCAGTTTTATCTCTGAGACAATGCGTTGTCTTACCAACGTTTACCAAAGGAAAATGAACAACTCTATATATGGAATAAAAAAGGTTAGTCTTTTAGCATTGGGAAGTGAATCACAATTAGTTACAATGGAATAATACGTTGTGAGAAATATTAAGAACTCTTATCGCAGTTAAACTCACTTCATACTTTTATTCCCTCAATAATACATTTAAAGAGAATCTACGGAATTTTTCATTAGTTTTTTGTTTAAATTTATAAGCTCTCAATGTAGCGGTTTGCTGCGTGTTGGAGTTAGAAACTCGAATTAATGTAGTTTTTTATTGGTTTGCAGGGTGTAATGAGGAAAAGAAAGCGCATTGTACTCTGAAAATATTTATTCTGTAAAAAAATATTGATGTACAGATGGCAGTGGATAAGGTCCATGTGGCTTAAAATGTTTAATTTATATTGGGGGACTCTAGCTTTCTCTTTAATTTTTGTTCTGTTAGGTCCTCAAACCAGAACAGCTGTTGAATTCATTTGTAAAGATTGTTCGTGCAGTGTTGTAGTTCAACAAGCGAGTGGAAATTGACTAATTCTTGTGACTGAATTACAGTGTCATATTTGATGAATTCTTTCATATTGCAAGTGTCTGAAAGGTACAATGTCAGTACAATAATTCATTCCAAACATGTGTTCTATGCACAATATTTTTTAACACAATATTTCATTAAAGTGAAGGAATTGATTTATTCTATTGTTTATTTCTCTCTAAAAATGAGTACAAAGTCATGATCACTGAAGAGTTGACTATAAGATTATAGTGCTACTCATTGTTATCATGCATGTAGAATACTCAGCTTCAAATATGCATCGTGCTGCTTTGCGTTCATGTCTTGACATGTTCAACTGCTATGTTCAAAGAAGAGTTGTTCTCACTTAACAGTTCTGCCCAAATTTCGTTTCGCTGTGATATGTGTGTTCTGCCATAATAAGGGTCGTATCTTTGGAAGCGTCATGAAGCTTTCGAAGTATTCCGTTCAAACTTCCCTCATTTGAAGGAAGGCTCATCTACACCCGACAAACTCCAGCCCTGAGCACGCAGAGCTCAACAGTTACGTATAGAATTACTTGAACCGTTGCTGCTAAAACTTCAGAACGAAAGATCACGAAAAAATTTAATAACACGACAATTTGAGTTCGCTTTTGGCTGGTCACTTTGTGAAAACAAAGTGTAGAAGTTTCCTCTCGTTTTCTGCTGACAAGACAAAATGACCTGCAGCCCGCAGAAGAGACGCAGAATTATTGTAGCACTACATATTTTGCTCTCACAGGAACAGCAGGCTTGAGGCGCGTATTCTGAAGAGCTGTTTCAAAAGTTAGGCTTCGCAAAGTTAAATATAAAATGCGAAAGTAATTGTAATCCTCTGCATACCTAAGTAGAGGTGTTGAGCGGACCGAAGAGAGGGAACTTGAAACTTCTCTCTCTCGAAGAAATATCTTACAATTGGTGGCACTTTCAGTTTTTAGAGAAAATATCAGAACGTACCATTATTTTTCCGCCTAATTATTTGAGTAATTCATCTATATTGCGGTTAGGCAAACCTGACGGTTATACAGACGTGTGTGTGACATGGGTGTATAGACACAGCTATTTGTGTCTACTGTCTATTGAGTGCAGAACATTTGTGTTACCTGTCTATTGTGCGCAGAAATATTTGTGTCAACTGTCTATTGTGTGCACAGATATTTGTGTCACACGTTGGTGTGGCTGGAGTAGAGATGCGTCAATGTTATATTGTTCCTAGTCCTTCCACATTGTTTCTTCTCCTCGTAACATTTATTTGTTCCTTGAATCTATTCTCGTATTCAAGGCAGTGTGATCGTGAGGAGATTGTCTCATTGTATAGTGCATTTTTCTTCACCAATAACTCATCATTTTATTAAATTGCTGTTCCTGTTTAAAGGGAATGTATCCAAGAAACTTCTTCCCCATGTTCTATTTTCATCTATTCTTTCTTAAGAAGATGCACCTGAGCTATAAAAGTCAATTGCAAAATGAATGACCGATTCACTTTTCGGTTTACAACTGCTGAGAGTAACCATCCTAATCTGCAGATTAAATAGAACAATTGAATTTGTAGGTTCAATAGAAGCGAAATGGAGTAAAGAACTGAAATGTGTTTTATTTTTGAAATGTCTATTTTGTTTCATTTTTTTTTTTCATTTTACAAACGGAGTTTTGTTCTGTATTCTATTTAGATTTCATTAAATCTCTAAAGGCGAGAATCCTTTTTGGAGCACCCAATACAGCTCATAGTTTCAATTTGAGTGTTGCCTAACATTTTCCGATAATATATAATGTGTCATACTTTCATAGCTGACCTTTAACTTAAAGGACTCTCAGCATGCTGACGCTAAGTTTATTGTATCTCTCTATGTCAATTAAACGACACGACCAGAAGAAATTCAAGCGACAGAATCCCTAAAAAGGGAAATATTTGTATTAAAATTACCAGTGGGGTAGCCCTAAATGATAACTTTTAAAAGTACACACCCTAAAAACTAAGAAAAAGTTTTTCTTTAAAGAACACATCACTTCATTGTGTACATGAAGCTAGAACGACGCTGATGCCACTACGCAGTCTCGTCTGCAGGACGTACAACATCCATTAGAGCGAAACAATCGAAACTTGATTTTGTAGTATCAGCAATAACAGGTTGTTGGGCTCGCTATTGGAAGGGGAGCAGTGAACGTTTGGGTAATAGATCACGCAGTCAAGAGCACGAGTCTGGACTATACAAGGTGTGGGACGGAAACTGTGACCAGCCAAGTAATATTGCACTGTCCCTCGGACAATTGCTGTGCAGCAGCGTCCCCCAAGACGTATTGCAGCTACAATGTCTACTCAGTTCAACTGCTCGAATAACATAGGACAGAATGTGATCTTGAAACCATCTGATGGACCGGAAAGCAGCTTTGTAACGCTTCTATAGTAGGGATTGATAGGTGTGCAGGCTGGTTCTGTATAGAGAACTGAACAAAGGTTGGAGTTTGATGATGGTCACAGTTACGTACAAATGACGATACCGACACTGTGTCTCCTGTGGTATGAAAGTGTCAGCGGCTGTAACGCGTAATGAATGCTTACCGTGTAAAACGGTGTGTGTAAAAATCGTAGTGAAAAAGACTTACTTTAGCTGCATATTTACTACGAAAGTTTTAGCTCTCCGATTATGGTCGCAAAAATGAGGCATCAGACACGAACAATTATGTATTGAATTCTTCTATAAAAACCATCATTTTCATGAATACATGAAAACGAGTTGTGAAATTCAAGTTTTAAAATTTCCTTAACTTCACTTCTTGTGCATTCAATTCCATACTAAAGGAGGTCATAGATCAACATAGCGGCTGCATTTGTTTTGTCTGCATGGTCAGATCGCGATAATATTTCATTTATCGAACTAAGTTAAACGCTACGAAGAATTACTGTATTGTGTATTAGTAAAAAAGATAGAACAAGGGTGCGTTGAATCAAAAAGAGTTAGAAGTCCACAGATACCTGCATGTAGATAAGCAGTGTTCATGCGCAACCTGGAAACTAAAACCGACCAATATCAATTTGAGAAGCTCAATGAATAGAATATTATACACAAATTAGAAGTATATCTATAGAACTACATAATGACTAAAATGACAGAGTTTCACCACAAGGCGGTTTTGTGTGACATAAAGTTGATCTCTGAAAAAATTTATCTCCGCTGGAACAAACTTTTTTGCAACTCGGTATCAAATTTTGAGGTAACCGTGAGATAAGATGTGATTCTGTGAAACTATTATGGCTGCGTGAATGACTGTCTTCAGCTCAGTGAGTTCGATATGATCGTCTATGCTCGAATATCATGTAAATTATTGTCCAGGATTGGACTCCAACATACGTTAATATTTGAAGTTAAAAAGAGCTTTTTCGTTAGTTATTTAGGATAACACTTGCTGGTAGTGATACTACAAATGAAGCTTTATTGTAGATTGAAAGCATCAGATATCAATAATGATCATTGAGATATGAAACTAGAATGGGAAAATGCGAGTGAAACTTGAAAATGTGAACGGTTCAAGTAGAGGTACATATGTAACTAAAATATGTGCACATGCGTTGTTGATTGTATTTTTTTACAATTATGTCTTACACATTTTTTGGACTAAGTTCAAGAATTCCTGTGAAGGCGCTGAGCGTCTGGAGTGAAATACAAATTTGCTGCTCGTCTTTCACAAAAAATAACACAGAATTATTGAACAGTAGGGGCGAGTTCTGGTTATAAGAAACGAGTAGCAAGACGTAAGCAGTAAATGTTGATTGAATATTGAGTAATTCAAACAAAACGCTGTGCATGTGAGTATCTTCGTCCAGCGTTATTCGTGTGCAAAAAATGTTTTACTAGTAAAAATATGATGAAAGGAGAAAACAAGCTCTTTTTCATATATTTTTTCGATCTCAGCTTTTAAACACTGTAGAAGGTGGTGTAACTCTTGGTATCTACTTTGACTACTATACTGTCGAGTATTACTATTAGCATCACGTCGAAATCGAAACTAAAAGAAACCTTGTCGAGCTGGTTTAAATAAATTTTGCTTATTCCAGTGTCCCAGCTTTTATGAGAACTCAGATTTCAATAAATATACTTTGGTTTCGATTGGGGCTCAGGAAAAATTCCTATTGCACACTGTGGCTCACTCATCGAATGTTTTAATGACTAATTATTGCTAA
Organism: Trinorchestia longiramus; assembly: GCA_006783055.1. Lineage (NCBI taxonomy): Eukaryota > Metazoa > Arthropoda > Malacostraca > Amphipoda > Talitridae > Trinorchestia > Trinorchestia longiramus. The sequence goes on from VCRD01004471.1 coordinate 6,422, forward strand.
TTATTTATAATTATGAGTATTATTTTTCTCACGGTTTCGAAGTAGGTGTATTGTTGGACTTTATCTTGTCCGGCTCATCAATGGCTTAGCGGTGTTGGTAGGATAGGAGCAAGTGTGTAGTAAAAATAAGAAGCAGTACGACTACTTTCATTATTTAGTAACCATCATATTAGAGAATATTTCTGTGCAGTCTGGAGCTTACTATTTCCTAATTGAAGCCGCCATTACGTTTTTCCTATACAGCACGACTGGCACGAACTTCTCGTTGCTGCGTTGAAAACCACTAAAATTTTGAACCTTTCTTTGAGAAAGTTGAGTTTTACGAGCCTCCGTGGAAGAAAAATATTAGCTACATAAGGCTAACATTTAATCGCCATGTAGTTTAGTAATGTTTCGTACGTGAGGTTGGAAATTTTTATTGACAACCGATTGAAAAAGTTTTTCATGCGGATGTTGAGGATCTGTAAGCAGTGGTAAAAAATAATTAGGATGACATGAGCTCGTGGTAACCGATAATTTCTTCAAATACTGACAAAAAAGTTCATGTGATTTTGAATTATAATTGAAAAAAAAATGCATGAACATTTTGAGACACTCCATATATTGTAGAAAACTTACAACGAACTTAAAATATTCTTTTTGAACTTTGTACTTTAATATCGCTTTCAATTTAGACAGATCCTCTGGATTTCTACTTTAGCAAGACACCAATTTTGATTCTGCTAACTTCTTTGGTCAAGTCTTTGATATCATCAAACTTTGTGTTCCAAGTTCCGAAAGTAAACGTACCATGCATGGCTTCAGTAGACCAACTTCCACAGCTCTTAAAATCAGAAAGTTGCAGATAAACCGAAGTTCAGTGGCTTGATTTAGCTATGTCTTGCTAACCACAAGTTAAAGTCGGACCTCTAGAGCACTGAAGGCCATTTTAGATTTTCTTCGTTGCTGATCATCTCGTAACAAATGAAAGCAAGGATCCCACGCTCGTATTGTAAAGCTAGAATAATGTTGACACAATGCAAGGAAATTCGACGGATCTTAAATGCTTCTAAAATTGAAAATTATTTATCATTATTTTCATTTAGAGAAGTGATTTTGTTCAAAAAAGAGTTTCAATCGATTTATGGTTGTGTTATTAACCAATATTCCGTAAAAATGGTTTAGCCATATATAAAACGATTTTATTCAGCGACACCGGCGGCCGAATTCTCTACTAAAAAATGTTATATATTAAGAAGAGGAGCTTCCGTATGGAAAAGATCAAATCTAAGCTGAACGACTTTGTTTTTCCTGTTCTCAGGCATGAACCGAAGTATCACCTTCATTTCAGAAGACTCAGGAACTCGACTGGGCTGGGAAACATATTTGTTACTTTTTTGACTTATTTGTCGCTTTCTTTCTTCTCCAAGTAACGTTGCCCAGCATAATGTTTCACAGTTTTCAAGAAAGTTGATATCTGTATTTAACTTTATAACGAGGGATATAATAAAATATTTTTCTTATTATTACTGTACTTATTACTTTTTTAATCATGCAATCAATTTTGATGATTACCTACCATTTTCAATCGTTCTTATTGACAGGAAAATAACTAAATTTTAAGTTTTGTACTGTTCAAGTAGCAGCAATCTAGTAGTCATTTGTAATCTAGTGGTAGATTTGTATCTCTTAAAGAAACTTGTAATGAATGTGCATGAATAAGAAAAATGAACTTTGTATGTATACAAGTTCTAAGAAAAGTAATATTTCCCTTCTAGAACAGCAAAAAATACAAGCCACATACTAAAAAATTACTCTTTAAGTGCTCGGGCTTTGTTAAATTTAGGGAATGACATCTAAACTTACGTTACAGAATAAATTACATACTCTACATGCTGTTGACATCTGGTGCAAAATTCCATGAAAAATCATAACCACAAAATATCTGATTAGTTAAGGGGTTATTCTATTCAAGTATCGGCAAAATACAAGCTTATTTTGCATGAGTTCGTATGACAGATGCTGGTACTATTTTAAACCTTTGAATTTTTATTTTGAAGTTTTAATTCCTTTTTGAGCTCATCGTAAGATTAAAGACCGCATTGTCATCTAAATGTTCGTGAACATGCGTCAAAATATTACAGAAGCCACAAGTTTCTGAATCAGTCAATTTTTGATGAAATATAAGTGCGATTACATATAATTGAAATTTCTTAATATTTATAATCATCAGAGTATTGATGCATGATTTAGAGTTAACCTTTCTTCGCTGTATATGATTGTGCAACAGTTTTTATGCCTTTTTGTGAATGATAGAGCATTGGTTTTAAGGTTCATGGCGATGGGTTTTAAAGTTCATGGAGATGGGTTTAAAATTCATAGAAATAGAAATTAAAGTAGCAATAATTTTTCTTAGATCTGTTAGCCCATTGAGGCTTTACGTTCGTTCTCTATGCCTTAATTTTTACGGAGCCTCATAGAGCACCTACAATAATGTCAGATTAATGGCTGACGGAAATTCAGAACAAAGCCAGAGTCTCAACTTAACAAAGTACGATTCCTATGAATACCTGCCTAGTAGAGCACTTGAGTTTACAATTACAGGTTGAATTGTGTCTGTCGGAGGCAGAAATACGGAGCCAATTTCGTTCAAAATTTCAGCAAAGGATCTCACGTTGCAGGGGTGTAAAGCAGCATTCGTATGTATGGTGCTTGTTCACGTTTTGCAGCTGACATCTGATAGATTCCATTATTTTTGGATTTACACAGTCGAGCTTAGCAATTTTATACAACACAAGACGAAGGAAAATTTGGGTTCAGATGCTTTTTTTTCAGTTGGGGCTAAGCTATGTGGGAAACAGAGTACACTACTTCCAATTTGGATAAGAAAAATTTCGGGTCAGCCGAGATGTATCTGTGACTCAAAATTGAAAACCAAAACAATTTTAGCTCTTTAATAGAAATTTTTGCATTGAATTAGACTTGTATTTTTTTCACTGCAGGAAATTTTCGAAATGAGTTAGCAAAATGAAGTCGATCGTCAAAAGGCAGATGAAAATTGGAACGAAAATCATTTCGATATGAGCTCATGGTACCATTTAATTTTTTATGTGTTGAAAGAAGAAAATTTTCAAGTATTTTCTAACCCTTCATATCTCAGTTTAAAGTTAAGATTAGTAAACTGTAAACTATGCTTGTAATAAAAGTACTAAGGTGACTTCAACCTCGGTATGTCTTATAACATAGTAAGGTATTTACAATAATATAGTTTATATTTTATCCATGTATAGTTTTTGTTAAGATATTCATTTTATGACAGAATATAAATCATGTTACTATTTGTGGATATGTAAAATTTGTAATCTGATTGTGCGTAAATTTTTTAACGAGAAACTAGATAATATTTTGAATTGAATAACGGAGACGTGTGTTTGAATTAATCTTCTATAAAAAATGTTCCAACATTTCATTATTACTCATGTCTTTACTCTTTTAAAGTCATTTTTCGGTCTGTAGATGTTATCGAAATTTGCCCTTTCGATAGGATTAATGTAGTTTCCGAACTACTGTACTCATATAGAGAACTAGGAATAAGTAGCAAAAGAACCTATATAGTGAGAGGCGGATGGATAGTCGTGGGCTTATTATTTTCGAAGAGGGATTATTATTATTTTTGAGGAGTTTCAGCGCCGTCGCGTTCAGAGGTTCCATCCGGTCCCAAACCGCCTAAATTGTCAGTATTGCATTTGTCTAGTCTGTACAGACTTCAAGAATTCGATGCAAGTGTGGAGCGGGTTCGTCGGGCTGCGAGCTGATGATGGAAACTGATCCTGCTCCATTGTCGGCAGACGTGACGTACTACTTCTTCCTTGCTTTCCCCTGCCTATATTTCGGTTTTTGAGTAGAATTTCTTTCATTTTGTTTTGTTGTGCAACCTAGCACCAATTGTCTGACGCGTACTCCATATTTTAACTGGTTTAATCAGAACTCTAAATAAATAACTTAAACTTAGACTATTGTCTAACGTTAATTAAAATAACTTAAAACGAGTGAACTCGTCTAATAATGAGGGTCTGAAAAGACTCTTAACTCAGAATTCTACTCTGTAAATTAAAATTTCCTTTTCCTTTCTAAACGTAAAAACTACTACGATTCTTTACTATCTATGTGGAGTACACTTCTTTAACTATTTTCAAGTATCTTTAAAATTCTAACACGCCTAGCAGTTTCCGATGGAAACACTGATCTTTTAGGTTTGTATCAAGCATTCGTAAGTTATCTGAAATATCAATATACTGAAATTCTTCTTGCTGAGTCCATTATTAGAGTAATTAATTCGTTAATTTTCAACAGTACAAATACATAGATTGGGTGGTTGCTACCAGCTTTGGGACAGCCACGGGCGAACTCTTTCCAGTGCATAAGTCCTCGCTGTCAATGGTGGGTTACTCGTCTGAAGTTAGGTCCCTGCATTACATTTGGCATTAATAGCATTATATACCCGGTATTCCGTAGAATTTCATCAGAATCTATTATTTAACAGCAGAAAGAAGTGGGAGGCCAAAGTCGTGCGTCGGCAATCTCGGAGCACGGATCATCGGTGCCCTTTGCCACTGGAGCTCAGCGTACGCTACCTAAGATTAAGATTGAGCGCGGTTCGGATGGTGAGAGCTGACATTCCGGCTCTAGACCCCAGGGACCGACGGACTCGAGCGTGGGGGTGCTGAGACTAGCCGTTCTCTCCAGTTGTCCATTTATGTTCTGGCTCTTGCAGACCTCAATTAAACGTCACCTTAATTGCTTGAAGAGACGCCAGTTTTATTGGAGGGACGACTTAAAACCCTAACCATTTTTTTTTGTTGGCGGTCAAGTCGTCAAAATTATTTAATAAAATCACTTAAATACAAAATTTAATTTCTACTTAATTTGAATGAAATAAATTAGATTAAAAAACCTTGACTTTTACTCATGAAGTGTCGTGAACCTTTGTGGCGTGCAAAATTCGCGACAATGTATTCACAATTAGAATGCATAAAATGCTAGACTGAAATGTTGAAAGTTGCAGCTCACAATAACTGTGAGCTGACTTGTGTCATCAACTCGATAATTGAAAGGAATGAAAAAACTGCTTTTCGATCTACATCACAAAATCCCTGATACAGTAAATTATTATATTCTGATTGAAATGTCCTACGAGTTTTAAATCAATTGCACTTCTTCATTTTTAACGACACAAATCAAGATTTTTTAAAATAATAATTACCATCTATTTTTTTAGTTCATTTTGGTGCGGAAATTTTTTTTAAATTAGTCGTACTCTTTATATAATACTTTGTACATTTTTGGCTCCAAAAATAATTGTAGAAATTGTGTTATTTCTACTTAACTCCCTTGAGTAGTTGGTACGTGTTTAAATAAAGTTTAAATTTCAATGACATATACCTCATTACTGCTTGCTAAAACAGAGCTTTTATTTAGAGACATTAACGTCACATTATCGAGACAACTGATACTTCGGACTGCAGAAATTTCGTGAGAATGGTTTTGTCAGAAATGTTTCCCCGTGAGAAGTGTTTTTTCATCAACAGGAGCAGCTTTTTAAAGCTTTCCACTTAAATTTACAGAAAACGTATAGACGTAGAACTAGGACGTGTAGTAAAGTTCTAAACGTATAACTAGTAGGTGTAAAAAAGGTCTACGCGTAAAAGTATTACATAAGTAGACGCACTGGAGCTGTAGACATAGGATTAGGGGGCGTAGTAAAGTTGTAGACAAACTTTTAAACGTAATGAAGCTGCAAACGTAGAACTAGCAATAGAAATAAACTGTAGACGCAGAACTAGCAGACAAAATGAATTATGGACTTAGAACAGCAAACGCTAGAGCTGTAAACGTAGCACTAGCAGACTAGTGGAGTTACAGATGTAAGACTAGTAGGCGCAGTGTAGCTACAAACGTGAGACTAGCAGACGCAGTGTAGCTACAGATGTAAGACTAGCCGACGCAGTGTAGCTACAGATGTAAGACTAGCAGACGCAGTGTAGCTACAGATGTAAGACTAGTAGACCGAGTGTAGCTGCAGATGTAAGACTAGAAGACGGAGCGTTGCTACGGATGTAATGCTAGTAGACGGAGTGTAGCTGCAGATGTAAGACTAGTAAACGAAGTGGTAGAGCATCACATCGTTGTGAGCAATGTAAAGGTTATCAGCGCTGACGCGTTATCTGCCTTATCTATCACCTGCAATAGCTGCAGAGATGTCAGCTCTGGTCATTAGAAGCCCGTGAGGGCTGACAATGAGCTATCCTCTTGAAGTAACATCAGTTTTACATCTCAATCTTTCCATAATCTGCACCAATTTCAGAAGCGTGATTGACATCAATTCCAGGTCTGCATCTCAATTTTTCTGGAACCCAAACCACTCTGGCCAGAGTGATTGAAATCAATCTCTGATTGACGCCAAATCTCACAAGGATTATTTTCAATAATTTACGAGGGTGATTGGCATTGATCTCCGATTGACGCCAATCCCACAATTATCCCCAATTTACAAGAATGATTGGCACCGATCTGGTAAGCGAGAGTTTGACACAAATATTTTCAGAGCAGTTCACGAATTTTCAAAACATTTTGAACATTAAGAACAGTCAATACATTTAACGTTTGACGTTTATTTGTACTGATTTGAGGAGACACGATACAATATTCAATAACAATATCACTGTACAGCCTTTAAAAGGAATAGACCTATCAGAACAGGGAAATGAAGTCTCAATGTTATAGAAGAAAAATAAATGTTCTAGTGATAGAGCATAAAATAAAATCTTGAGGCCAAACCTGCATAGAAGCAGAAGAGGCCAACACATGGAAGCATAGTTGCAGTAAAAATTTAAAGCCTAATATTTTTAAGCACATACTAAAGGGTTATGGGTAATTATACAAATAAGTATAATTTTCAATGAAAAATGGGGGAAAAGACAAAAACATAAACTTAACTACAGGACTAATTCAAGAATTACTTAGTTTTTGTACCTGACAGGAATAACTGTTCACTCATATTTTCTTGCAGTTCATATGGAAGTGAGTCAAAAACATTGATTGCCTGGAATATTATGAACTACTTTTCTATTTCTTGTTTCACTGGTGGTGAAATAAATACCTCATTACAGTGTTGTAAGAATGCATACCCAAATGAAGCGCAAAATATCGATCAAATATATTACCTCGTGTAATTTAGACGGATTAAGAAATTTAATGAGAAAATAATGGTACACAAATTTAAAGAGTTTTATGTTCAAGTATTTATAAATAACAGTGGCGTGAAATGTTTTATTGTTATAATAAAGTTTCTTTCTTGTGATATTTCGAAAATGTAATTCAGAAGTGTTTTACTTTATTTGTGCGTGCCTTAGGTGCACCTCCTCACAATACGATAGAATTGATTAAATGACTATTGGCAGGAGAATAGCATAAAGTTTTCAGATCATCTCTCGGTAAAATCTACCAACCGAATAAATACGTCCACAACACTTATTAAGTTCAGAAGAAACTGCAGTTACTTGCTCCGTAAACGCAAACTTATCATCGAAATTGATCCCCATATGCTAAAAAGATTTTACCCACTCAAGGATTTTACCATTAAGAGTAATATTAGGTAAAAGTAGAGGCCGGGGCCGGGATGAAAATAACGTGAATTGAGTCTTTTCTTTGTGGGTTGTTAGATTGTTCGCAATAAGCCACCAAGGTTTATAATTAATTTTTTTATTTTATCGACTGCATCTGTAAGGGCAGAAGAGTTCAAATAAAAAGCAGTATCGTCTGAAAAGAGAATGACTTTAGCCGAGCTCATAACAGCAATGTCATTCACAAAATGCTGAAAGACATTTCCAGTACCTAAATTGAATGGGAACAATACACACCATAATGAATGATCGTTTGCATTAAAAGAAGTAATGAATCTTCAGGTATAATGAATATACCTGAAAACCCAATAGTTAGAGCACTAGCTAATTACTATAAAAACCCGTAGAAACACAATTAGCTCATTTTTCCGGCTAATGCTTATTAAACTTCAACATTTACGACAATTATTGATGATACACTCATTCTTAAAGTCTTGCATTTACTCTGAAGCAATAAAAAGTTTTATGTAATGAAAGCATGTAGAGTCATAATTTCGGAACTGACAATTTTTATTCAGCAACGAGAAGTGTTCGTTCAAGTATGTACCAGTTACTCTGCTTCATGTAAAATAATTATATCCTTGCAAGCAAAATTCGAATAGCTTTAAGTTTGCTTGCATTCAAAACGAAATGCTGCAACATTTATACGTTTTCTTTAGTGTTTATTAACGATATAATTTTTGAAAAGCGAAATCAAAGTGCAAGGTCTTGAAACATATATACAGTATATACAGCGATATATATATATATATATATATATATATATATATATATATCCTTGTATATACTGTATATATGTTTATATAGCCCTGTTTTCTTGTTCATTGTAAATCTTCACAAACTTGCATAACTGAACTCCTCATTCAACTAAAATTCTAACTTCAAGGATTCGAAAGAAGGTAAAAACTACCAAGGTCTCAGTAAAAATATTGATGCTCAAAGCGAGGTCAGGTGAATCACTGCTTTTTCCGATGAAAGTTGCTGAAATGGTAGGAATTTCATCGAGGCGATCATCCAAAATACGAACCCACCTGAAAATTCGAAGACTCCAAAGTTCCGATTTAGTCTTTTAAAAAGGAACGTGGAAATCGACATTGATCTGTGGTACCACAAATGGCTAAAAAAATGATATTGAGAAGTTCAGCGCTAAAATCACTTTTGAAAGTTTATGTCAGGAGAACATTTTTAGGGTTTCAATCAGTTTTTAACCGAAGGATAAATAAAATCGGCTTAAAACGGATCAGTGTGAACACAAATAAACATTCTTAGATATGAATATGACTTTTATTTAACAGTTTTATAGATTTATCTTGTTATGTAGTATAATGCATTAGGTCGTCACAACATCACAGATCTTGGAGTCCTATATATCCCAGGGTGCAATTTTTCTATGAGGTCTCCAGAATCATAAGGCCGCAAGCGCCACCGTGCAAACATTCGAGTTACGAGTATGACCAGAATCGCCAACTCGGGCTCTCTTTGGCCGAGACGTTTGCAATATTGAAGTGCACCTCCAACTTGCCTTACGGTCGAAAGTCCTGCACGAAGAAGGCTATTCTTGGTCTTATTGACTGAGGGTTTCGTAGTCGCCTGAGTTTCTTTGCTCTTTGCCGTCTTGTGTAAACAATGACGTCTCTAACATTGCATTCCTTCATCCTTCTTCAAGAAGTATTGTACAGTTGTACCAATAATGATTTTTTCACCTAATTCTACAATACCTTGAGGCTCTTTAGTGTCTCCTTCACCTATTTTCTTCCTTTTCTTCTTTCCATTATTATTTTTATGATTATTATTGCTGATACCACTGATAATATTCTTGTTATTAAAACACAACAAAAGTATTAAAACATTGTTCTTGGTTTTGAGTAACACTGTTTATGTATCTCTTATTTAAAAAAAATAAATTGTGTAAAATTCGTCCAATTCTGACGGGGGTTACAAATTTGACGTGCTGAGACTATAAAACTATAGCTTGAGGTCTCGTGATCCTGGATGCTTCCCATGTTTTAACTTCACACAATTTCATAACCACAATGCTGATGAAATTGTCTTAACTTGTATTCGCACTAAATCATTGTACGCATAAGCTAGAGGAATGGGAATCTACAGTACACTGCCGTATTATGCTGAGTCCAACACTAAATTTTCCAACAATAATACGATAGTATGAGCGATGAGTGTTGTGATTAATACGATAGTAATAAGCGATGGGTGTTTTGACTAATACGATAGTATGAGCGATGGGTGTTGTGATTAATACGATAGTATGAGCGAGGGGTGTTGTGATTAATACGATAGTATGAGCGATGGGTGTTGTGACTAATACGATAGTATGAGCGATGGGTGTTGTGACTAATACGATAGTATGAGCGATGGGTGTTGTGCGGAAATACAGCAATAAGGACGATGGTGATTCTACTGTAAGATAGTTGCTACTGACCATTTTTGGTAGGTAGACAATTTAAATAACGTGCTAAAGACGACAACCTTATACTCGTATTGATTTCATGGCTACTCAAACGCTAAAAGATAAAATTGTAGACAAAAAATTTCCGCTAGTTTGTTCATTTTAATTATGACGCAATAGTTCATTGATAATTATTCGTTGAATGCCTTATGACCGATTCATCGTCGGTGCTTCAAGTATAGTCATATTGAAGCCTGCATGACATTTATAAAATTTATTAAAAAAATAATCACAGATAATACGACCTTCAGAAAAATATTACTCCGAATGATTATGATCGGTAACTTATAAAGAAATAATCGACAATGATGTAGCTGTTGGTTTGTTGTATTATTTTGATTTGAGCCTCCACTCCCTTCAGTCTCTTGCACAAGTGGACAAGGATTGGGTTTTCTAATACGTCTCGAAGTCACAAGCCTCGTTGTAGTCTCCACCTGCACATCTTGAAGTCACAAGCCTCGTTGTAGTCTCCGCCTGCACGTCTTGAAGTCACAAGCCTGGTTGTAGTCTCCACCTGCACGTCTTGAAGTGACAAGCATCGTTGTAGTCTCCGCCTGCACGTCTTGGAGTCACAAGCCTTGTTGTAGTCTCCACCTGCACGTCTTGAAGCCACAAGCCTCGTTGTAGTCTCCGCCTGCACATCTTGAAGTCACAAGCCTCGTTCGTTGTAGTCTCCGCCTGCACGTCTTGAAGTCACAAGCCTCGTTCGTTGTAGTCTCCGCCTGCACGTCTGGAAGTTACAAGCCTCGTTGTAATCTCCGCCTGCACGTCAGGTGCGTCGACATCAGATACGCCCACGGCTGCTATTCCTGAGATTGAGGATGTAATAAAGCAATTTCTTTGAGGATGCTCTGGCTGAGTGGAAGAGAGAACTGGACTGTGAAATAGATGTTCATTGAAAGCTAGTGATTTAGAAAATGTAGAACTAGTAAGGTGATACTTTGGAGTGAAAGAGAACGATGCAAGTGAGACTACTTCATTCAGACTTGTTGTTGGCTAAGTTTATGGGGTAACGTGATTGAAAGGAGAAATTAGAGTTATAACATACATATATTTTTGTTCTGTACGTTTTAATAAGCAACACTGTGAATGGTAAATGCTCTCCATGGATTTCAATAATGACCTACACATGCTTGAACACATAAAGTACATAGATACGTTGTTTCTCTTCGTGAAGATAGAATGAAAAAAGAGAGCTGCGTTGAAATAAAGGGAGTAAATGTTTTGTTAGAATACATCAGTAATGATTTCATTCAACTTAGTTTGTCGTTTTATGTCGATTGCGCGAATTCCTTTCAGCAACATCATTACTTCCACAAGTTGACTTAGCCTTGGAGCAGAAGGAATGGCAAAGGCCCTAACCGGAGAGCTTAAGGTCGAGCCTGCGGAAACGGCTCTTGCTAAGCGGATTGCGATAGGCTGTAGCAGAATTTTCTTGGACCTTGAAGGATGGACAGTTGTAGGAATTTGAAAACTGTATCTGATTCAGTCCTAATTGGTAAAGTCCCAAGTAAAATAGCTTTAACTATAAACAACAAATGATTATTGTAGAGGGTCTGTGAACTGCTTGGTAAAGATGATAAAGACCGAAATAAATTTTAGTATTGTGGTGTTGTTTTGTTTGGCAGCGATAAAATAATGGATTTTCAATTTTGAGTGTTTGGTGTACATGTAGTATAACATACGTAAGCATCAAAATCCATGTCATCCAGTGGAGTCAGTTGTCTGTATACAAGCTTAATAAGAATTAGATTGATCGTGTTGCTGACTATGAAGTAATTTGAAACAACTTCTATCGTTTTATACGTATTTTCATGCAGCGTATTTTGAGTTATTCTGTGTAGCAATGTTAATACACGACGAAATTACTCTCAGGAAGAATAATCTTGTAAGGTTTTTAAGAGAAAAGTTTGAACAATCACAGTAATTTAATAGACTACTTCAGAGGCTGCCCTCTCTTCACTACAAAATTGTCTTTCAGTGACACAGGAAAAGGTTAAAGAATTTTCCCGAAGTTCTGATTTTAAATGACAAAAGAAGTTACACATGCAGTTATTTAAACAATTTGTAACGTTTCACTGCTTTGAATATGTTATTATCATCAGGATTAATATAAAATGACACTACAGTATTGATGCCTGCGTTGTTTAAAAATTGTCACCACACTAATTCCTCAATACTAAATATACGACGCATTGGTAGTGAAGTTTTTAGGGGCTTGAAAAGGATTTCTCCACAGTGTGATGTACTGGTAGTGTAAAACTTAACGAAATCAAATTTCCTAACGATTTTTTGAGCACAAGAAAAAGTTGTAGTCTGTTAAAGCAGCTTGAACGACGTTGTTTAGGGGAAGGTGCGCCCCATAAGTTAATATGTATAGATATAAACCCATTAAATTACATAGTGAAGTCATAGGGTGGGCTTCTAAAAAGGGCCAACGCCTCAGTAGTATCTAATCAGATGTTTAATTTTATAGGAAAAACACAAACAGGTTTTAGTCAGGAATTAGGTTTTATGTGTGTTGAGATTTACTCCAACAAAAAAAGCTCCTGCGAAATTCATATTGCTGACTTGAAAAACTGTTGATCTAGAAGAGTAAAAATGATAACCTGAAAAAACATAGGATCTCTGACGTGCTACTGATTTATCTTCACTGAAGGCAGAAGCGCGTGACAGACATGCATGTATAATCAATAACATGAAGAGACTGGTATTATCGCTCTACTTATTCAAGGTTGGAAATTTTACTACCCTCAGACTGTTTTAATTTAGTATGAACTTGCGGCAATGGTGCTTGATTTTCTACGCGTGAGACTGCAATAATAAAAGTTCCTACTCTTCATACCAGCACAGAGAAAACTCGATCTCGAGCATGATATCATGTCCTGTATTCTGTATATTTATTGTAGTCGTATTGGTTCTGTTTTTTCATCAAGATATTTATCCTATAGAGAATTTAGGCCATCAAGAAATCTTTTAGGAGATTCCTGAATGCTCATCCTGTGAATGAAACGACTTAACTGATCTCTTAACCATTGATTGAAGCAACTTAACCCATCTCTATGTTTTGAATTACTTGTGCTTGATTTCTCATTAGTTAGTAAATCTCACAAGAGTTCGATGATATTAAGTACTCAAGTGGGACGAAGTGGACGATAAAATTTCATGTAAATTGTCTCATGTTGAAATCGTAGACGTTTTCTGGGTTGAAACAAAAAGTCAAATATATAAATACTAGAGAGTTTCCGTGGAAATTCCACGGTTTAGATTTGACTAATTTCGAGCTGTTGTAATGACGAATGTACTAATGATTGACGACGAGTTATTGTGTTGTATATTCATGAATATTTTTCATAAATCTATATAGAACCTCCATTTTGTATCTTATCTTACCCATAACATGGCCTAGATAGAACTCGTGGAAAATCCACAGTTTAAAAGTGATGAAATCGAAAATATATGAAACAAAATACATTTTTCAATTTTAACCGTGCTACCACCAAAACTGGAATTTTCTTCAATGAATATATACGGAGCTACCATCCTGTATTTAATCTACCGATAACATGGCCGTGTAGGATAAGAGTGCTAACAACGAGAAAAATGGAGAATTATGTAGTAATCCAGTGCCTTTGGTATCCACAATACAATGCTCATAATACATGTGTGCCCATTCTTATTTTAGTGAAATCATTTTTCATCAGTAATAAATAGGAAGTAATGGACGGACACACACAGATAGAGTGAGATGGAGATACACTGTTTATTATATTCTGTATGTAGATATTGGGTGCAGAGTAAAATCATAAACAATCTTCAGTTATTGGGAATGAAGAGGTACATTTAGCCACAAATGAATGTTTCAAGTAGAGCAAAGATGATTCATGTGAGAGACACGTCTCATTCAGTTACCAATGAACTCAATTTAGAACGAACCAAATTGGAAAACTCCTTTGAACTATTACATCCTTATAGTTCGATACAGAGCATTTATAACATTTCAAAGTAAGTTGAATTGTACAAATGAACCAAATTCTATTGGGTGTACGATAGTTATAAGTGGAAAATATTTACAACTCACATTTCAGTTTAATCATTCAAATTGAATAGTATAATCTCCTTCCTACCATGACCCTGAAAAAAGAACGCTGAACACTATTTGTTACAAATTTTCGTGATTTTGAAGTGTAGAATTATCCTGAAAAAAATTCGTAGTAGAATGGAAACATAAATAAAAAAGAGTTGCCATTTAGATTACAGGAAATAATGGCTTCAAATAACATTCAAGACGTTCGTTTTCATTGTATTGAAAACCACAGTAACGAAATTCAATGACAATAATATCACAGGACAGCTTGTACGCGGGATAGACCTTTCAGACTACGGACATTTAATCACAATACAATAAAAAAACAATTGGCCTATAGATAAAACAATCTCTTTCGACGAGAAGGACGGAAACGCGGACCAAGTAATCGAAAAAAATCTATATCTATGCAGAGTTTTACATATTTATCAGGCATTGTTACTTATATTAAGAAAATCAACAGTGGTTCATTTAAATGCAAAAGTTAGAATAGAATAAGGCAATAGGAACGAGCCGTTTGGCCCATTCTTGGTTCAATACCGAAGTCCCATGCCGTCTTAGTTAGCATTGATTGTAACTTGTCAGAGATATTTCCCTATGAATCCCAAAATTAACAATTTATTTAACGTTCCGTGTAGTGCACCTTCAAAATAATACAAAACATCAAAATGTCGTCTAGGAATTATTTTACTCTGTCCATATTACTCATTTACTTCTTCTACTCCAAGAACGTCCGACGTCTTAGAGTATCATACAGGGGGCGGCAACACAACTTCCTTTTTTTAAAGCGCTTTGCTTCGAAAAAAAAGAAGTTACGTTGTCGCACTTTGTATATCAGAATGCTGAGCTTTTAAGCCCAGTTCGGAACCCCTGAGTTACTGGAGAACGTCAAAGAAGAAGCGAATGATTTGTGCGCAAATACAAAAGTGAATGATTGTTTTCCGTCCATTTGATTCGTGTCGTTTTGCTTCTTTTGTGCGACGGCTGCTTCGAACAATCGAGTAATTCCTTAAATCGAGGCTCGTGTCAAGAACAGCGACCGACGCGAAGAAAAACGTGTCAGTCTTTTTCTTTCCCTTAATTTACTGAACTGCTCACGGTCACATGACAACCAGAATGTCGGAAATTGCGAACATTTTTAAAGAATAGTGTCCTGTATGTTGAGATAAGTGTTCTTAATTGTAGGAAATAAAAAGTAACAATCTCCCTATGACAACTAATCGTAAAAGCTGGCTCGCAGGAAAATATTGAGGAAAATGTGTGGGCTAAAAATGGTCGTTTTGTTTAATAGATGTTGAATATTTCTTTAACATAGATGTTAAAAATATTGGAGGATTATACGTGCTGAAGATAATTTCTTTGTTTAATATAGATGTTCAATATAATGAAGAAAATATGCAGTACTGAAACAGTTTACTTTAACTAAACTAAACACCAACATGTGATCACATTTCATAGAAACTGTAGTTGTATTCTAGTTGTTTATTCATTAAATTTGGTCTTGCAGCCTGTTGACCACGAGAACAAACCAACGGAACTTGACAATTGACTAATTTAAGGCATAGCCTGAATTTTTATTGAGCAACAGAATTCTAATTGTCTTTTAATTCTTTATTTGTCGTTACTGTGTTCTGACCACGCTCAAATACTGAATATTTTGAAACCAAAGTTTACAAACCCTCAATTTATAACATGGAATATATATTGAGCAACTAAGTAGACTATGAATACCAACATTGGTAATATTTGTTCTATAAGTGCATGTAGAAAAAAATTGAACAAACGTTCTGGATATTCATAAGCGGCTTATCGTTCAATATTTTTTATTGCATCTGCTATCCTTGTAAAACAAAGATCAAGACTTTAGACAGAATAGAAATTCTTCGCTACCATCACTTCCTGACATCGGTACAGCAGCAGCGGAATTTAATATAAGAATATATATACTCTTGACTGGTGCATCCAAACTTTAATTCTGGCCACGAACTTATTGCCGCTTTGATTTACCGAGCAGTATTTCCATACAGAAATATTCCGGTACTAACTTCAAGCCTTGGAAAATTATCGAAATTATTAAAACAAATTTTGCCAATGAATTTTCAAGGCAAATTCTCTAGAGAAAATAAAAAAGAGGCTATGAGAAAGTAGTAAGAATGTTTGATATAATTCACTAAGTCAGTAATATATCTTGAAATGATTTTCCTCGACTGCTAAAAAAGTTAATTTATAACCTAAAGTATCGAGAATATTTTTATTTAGACTCGAGTTCATTTTTATGTTGAATTATCCAGGTCACTATTTTATTAGGGACATTTGTCCACGATAAGAAATATCTCGATAAATTACAACAAAATAGTTTGTATTGTTAAATTTTGCATCATTATTTTTGCCGGTCAGTTGACTGGCGAAAACTTCCTGTCACGCTAGAACAGAATAATGCAATAGAAACCAGCGATTTGACCCATTCTTTGGTTGCTACCTAAGACAATTTTTTTAGTAGTATGTAGTAGTATGAAGTTTCCAAATTGTTCTGTATCTTGTTTGCATCTCAAGTGAAAAGTTTTTTTGCTTATTTTTGCATAAAATCAATCTCATCTATAGATGGCAAATTTGTTGTTAATAATACAAACGATATTATTGTTATATCACGATGAGCTGTAGAACATTATCAATGTCAGAACAATGTTTCTTTTCATAACACATCAACGATGAAAAAAGATCCAAATATACTCCAAATGTAATAGTCTTTAAAAAACCTTTATCATTTTCAATATGTATTCATAGCTTTCTATTAGATATCAAAATTTTGGTAGCAAAGCATAGCTTTGTCATGAACTAAAATATGTGGCAGAGCAATATATGCACGTATGTAGGTCTTGCAGGGTGTTTCAGCCTTCGTTTTTCAGTAATTAGCATTCTATTGCATAGGTCAAAATGCATTTAACTAATGCAATGAAGTATCTTTTATAAGGCTTCTAACAACGCACTTACTGAAGGATATGCAGCAGTCGGAAAACACAGGAAACGGCTACAAATGACAACTAATGCTCTTATTTAATGGTCAAGTAGAATACCTGGAGAGCTTTCGAGTTGGAGTTGCTGCCAGAGATAACAGATAAAGTCACATACTCTCATTGCTCCCACTGCTATTTCATGTTTTCTGATAGAATTTTGAATGCCAGGGCTAACTGGACATTTGCATTCACATGAATGTATAAAATTAATTGTATTCATACTCCAGAAAAGTTAATTTTCTGATTGGTGTCTGAATGTTTTCGATTTCGTGAGGGTACGACAAAAAGCCTCAATGTATAATACATAATTCAACACACAAGCGTTCATTGGGCAACTCTTTCAACTGTAAAACGCGCTTTTCAATGAATGGGAGCTAATGATATCGGTTTCTTACTTGTATTTTATTTACGACGGATCCTTCCGCAACTACTCATAATTCCCGTGTTTCAGTGAGCTTTGGATGAGAAGGTGTAAATTTAAGACGTTAAACATATTCCAAAACATCATTTTAACATACCACTACTACTAAAATTAAATCTGCTCACACTTTTGCCTCTACTTCTTGGAGTTGTAAGCAAACTAGACGAACAACTTTTCTTCACTTTCAGCTCAAACTTGTAGGTAACAACCACTGTTTTAATGAATTACAATAAAAAAGTGGGTGTATTTGACCACGAAAATAAGGTAGAAATGCAGTAAAAATTGATTAAATAAGTTCCGAGCACTTTTGTTTCAGTTGCATTTGATCCAGAAACTTGTATGACTTTTGTGTACTGAGCAAGTATATAGTGGAAAAGCAATGTGTTTAAAAGACATAGAAACAGGAGATTAAAAGTTATTCATCTATTTTATGTACAGGTCTTTGCTCAGTTATTGGAAACCTGATGTTCTAGGTAGACCAATTGATCTAGTGATGATGGTATATAATATTCTTCCTTTGTTTAATGGATATTTAAAAAATACACAATATATAGAAGTTTATGTTAAGTTAAAAAATACCATCAGCTAAGTGTTATTTGTGTAAGAAATATAAATAATTCTTTTTTGAAACATTTTAATTTGTTATCCAAGTTACAGTAGATTTCTCCATGACATTTTCAAAGAGAAATTGAAGAATTCAGAGATAGAATATGTTATACTGACTCAAATTATGTTTGTTGACCTATAGGCTCGCAGTTCTATGAGCAAATTTGTATTCATTTAAATAGTTAAACATTTACAAAATAGATAAACTCTTTCAGTAACATATGGGTGTTGTTCCCTGATATACATAAGTCCTTTATTAAATTGATGTCTTTCACGTGGAACAGTTAATCTTGAAAATATGAATACAAGAACAGAAATGAGAATAATAGTGATATGTGTCGCACTGAATAATATCTCTCCCAGCAAGCCGCGCAACGAACTACAAAAGTTAAGCACAACCTTGACTGCCCGACTGTCATTGATGCAATAATAATAGAGCACTATCTTATTCGAAGTTTGAATGATCCCTTTATACTTCTAAGTCATATATTTTCTTACTGAGTGTTCTAATGAGTAGTTGCATGAAAGGTGAATGTTCTCCATGAACTTCACAAATGACCTACATACACCAACAATAGAATATAAATACACCAAGAAATAGTAACACTAATTTCACTGACTTCAGTCGTTGTAATTCTCAGCTTCCCGTAAGGATACGTGCGTGATTGTGTCTAGATTTAAAGGAGCGTGTACTGGGATCTCAGTTTATAATTACTGTTATTAAAATACGAGGTCAGCCAGGAAGCATTGAGGCTTTCACTGCCAGTCATCATGCGTTACTTTGGCCTCAGTTCTCTGCTGTGAGCTCGCCAAATTGCTTTATTAAAGGATCGTATTATTGGAAGAGCAATTCGATACTGCTGTTTGCGGTCACAGATTGCTTTTTGCAAACAAAGCATTCGTACTGTTCAAATGGTCAGCAGTTATGATCAGAAAACGATGTGCTGAGTGGTTCCCAGGGGTTGTTTTCAGTGTTGTCCAATGATAAACGTGAGATGATGGTTAGTGTTGGTTTTCTAATGTCGTTTTCTGACTATTAGCTTATGTTGCTCAAGAGAGTTTGAGTTCTTTATTGCCTTTATTATTTCTTTTGTTGTCTTTTATTACATCTGTCGTTACAAAGTTATAGTGTTGAGAGAAATTTAAATTAATTCAAATTTATTTAATAACAAAATATTTGCGTTCTATGATTTTCAAGAAGCTAACATATGAAAATTAATACTGATCTAATCACACATATATTGCTAAAAATCTTGATATGTTTAAAAACCATAATTTGGAACTGTACTAAGTTTCCTATAATTGATCAAAAGGTAATTTTGAACTGCTTGAAAAAAGTCTCATTCTCATGTTTCAAGATACGATGTGAATTAGTGAACATTATCATTCACTCCTTTTTGGAAACATGATAACTAAATATGACAGTAAACATACATTGCAGAATGCATGTGATGAGCAGTAGTTGGTAGCTTGACTCTATGGATCAAAGCATCCGAATAACATTTCTTGAGATGCTCATATATTTCATCAAGATCTTGCAATGAATATTTCAATGCTTCACCGAATTTCACAAGTGGTATTGACCTTCGATGAAACTTTTCACAAAATACAAGACGACGCAATGAGTTCTGTGATGAAGCGATAGATCCGACAACGATATGCTATGGCTTAGTAACTCGATTTCTTATCAAGTGAATAGATCAATCGTAAGTGAATTTTCTACTAATAGTATTATATTATTATCACAGTCATTCACTAAGCACAAAATTAATAGTCTGATGCACAGCACTCTATGTAGAGTAGTGCTACTCAGAGGGGTCAGGTGCCGGTACGCGAGTCATAAGCTACCGGTACGGTCATAGGTGCCGGTACGCGAGTCATAAGCTACCGGTACGGTCATAGGTGCCGGTACGCGAGTCATAAGCTACCGGTACGGTCATAGGTGCCGGTACGCGAGTCATAAGCTACCGGTACGCGGCGAGTTTCTAGAAAAGAAAGATATGATGGCATAATTTCAGTAATTTCGCCTTACACCCTGAAGTTAATTTTGCTGCAGTGCTTTTGTTATTTTATTAAGAAATGTTCAACTTTTATTATAGTTATTGCATATATTGCTTCGTGTATGCATTAATATTACTATGAAACATTATTTGCCCCTGGCCTATTGGAAAAACACTGCCGATACCCCACATCAGATAGCTTGGGAAGCACTGCTCTAGAGGGTTTTGAAAGTTGGTTGCAGTGAAGTATAGTTACTTTTCTCTGCTTCATATAAACTGGAAAATATAGTACAGCGTATTTCACTTTGGGTTAATATTCGGTGCACACTGAAGCAGCTGTGAACACCAACTTCCACCACTCACCAGTATTTTACACAGATATCGAATTTCTCAGGATGTGTATTCGTAGTTTCAAGGAAAATTTAACTCCTACGAAACTGTTCAAGCAGCAGACGTGTTCTGCCACACAGTGACTTGTACTACCTTCTGATGTGTTGGTTGATGCGTAAGTCAAAGACCAACAGCTGAGCCATGTTGCTTCCATTGAAATGTTGACAAATCAGTCAGGCTTTAAGATTTTGCATAAATACAGTATACGTCCCATTCGAACTAGAAAAAGGGAATTCCATTTCATTTTGAAACCTGACGAAATGAAAAATGATCACTATGTTTATTAGCATACACATGCATATATTTGATTAAACGAATAATGGTTAAGATTGCTAACATTTCCTCCAGAGACCATGAAGATCTTCAGTTTCCACAGTTAACGATTATGTTTCGTGTGATATATCCGCAAAAAAAAATTATTGCAATGAAATTTCAAAATACAGTCGTTTGATCGGACTTCATTTTGTTATAAATGAATTTAATTATTCTTTAGCCTTTAACAAATAGAAGCATAACATTTTTTTTATTTAGAATAAGATGTAAAACATAAAACAACATTTTTGCGCTACAAACACAGCACGCATTTTATTGTTATTACTGTAGTGTTTTACGTCATAATAATCATTATTAATAATTGGATAATTGTTTAATTAAAGAGTTATTTAGCACAATATATGATGGTGTTATTTAATATTTTATTTCTCACGTAAAATCAATCATAGTGAAGAAATTTTAATTGGACTTCGTCATGAAATTGGAAAAGAGATTACTTTGCTATGAAATATCTAGGTACATTAGGTAAACTTAAATAAGGTTTCATTGTGTCAATCGCCTAATGCAGTCATCCAATATAACCAAATTTACTTATGATGAGTTCGTTCATTTCTCAATATAAAATACATGACATCTTGGTGGGGAAATTTTCTGTGGCGTGGAAATAATATCTGTACCACGTGTGATGCTGTGGCAGTGTGACTTTTCCCTTTTTCAATTCTCATACTAAGCAAAAAAACTCGAATCAGTCACTAAAACAACCAAAAGAAAATAATTGAATGATCGATAGAAATTTTAATAAAGAATGAGAACGAATGCCACCGAAAGCAGTGTGTGAATTGAAAGCACAAAACCTCTATGGAGCTGAAACGGTTTTAGTTCTTTTTGGGTAACTGCAACTGCTGAACTGCACACTTCCCATGTTCGCAGTTTTCCCAAACTTCTCGTTTTTTTTGGACAAGAAGTCAGGGTTGTCAGTGTCTGAGAGTGGAGACGACTGGATCTAAGTGGCAGCACTAATAACTCCTTTCATAGAACTGAGGAAAATTTTTCCCCATGAATTTCAAAGTATTTAGCTGAGAAAACAAATACCTCTTTGTTGTACTATTTTGCTTCTCAAATAATAAAATGATTTTACTTTCTACTGCATGAAATAAAGGTACAATTTTTCTTGGTCTGTATGCATTTGATTTCAGAAAAAATTTCATTCATCTAAAAAAAATTGTCTAATAGACACAATTTTAAAAATTAAAATTGGTAACAAAATGAAGAGCTTCTTTGCTTCATTTTCCAATACCTAGTTTATTTTTTTAGCCTTTGTTTAATTATGTTAGGGCGAACCATCATGAAGCTCAGATGTGATGGGAATTTGGACGGAATGTATACTGAAAGACTACAAGTCACGGCTGAACTCTGAATCCATGAGAATTGTTTTGTTGAAAAGTTTCAAAATAAGTAAGTACGTACATTGATTTTGCTTTGCAGACTTTCAACAATTTACATTTAATTGGTTTACATACGAGTATGCATACTATTTAGAGTACTCTTACTTAATATGCTAGTACTTTCTAATATGTAATTATTACTTCTTAAACAGAATTTTAATTCGAACGCCAGCAGTTCTAACTTTTTGAACGATTACCAAATGGTCACGCTCATGCAACAGTTCAATTTTTTAGAGTTCGATAACTTTCTCGATAAAATTGAACACTAAAATATAACGAACTTTATTATTTCAGTGTGATTTGCTCCTTTTAGCCTCATTTGCAGACTATCAGTTGTTTTATCGAAGGTAATTATAGGCTTGTGAGTCTACTGTAACACATAAATATTTGAAATAAATGGGAAAAGATTCTACATGTAAACATTTCGAAGCCCAGAACTGTATCGGATGACTTAAGAAATTTGTATTTCAACCAAATTTTTAAGCTGTGTCAGTTTTTTTATTCATATGTATATATTACATGAACAAAGTATGGTGGTATTTTACTTCTACAGGAATTGACTGCTTTCAAATTTTTAGATTTTGAAGAACTTTTCTGTGCTCTGAATTCAAGACCGCTGAACATGACTCATAAGGCGAAAAACATGTCAGAAGCCTCAGCTTCGGTTACAAAATATTTTCAGGCTGCGGAGCTGAGACGCATTTTCTCTGACAAACATGTATTTTTTTTCTAGTTGTAACTCAAATCGAGTTCACACGTGTAAAATGCTTCTATGTGTAGTAAAATTTTTGCATTTGTTCTGTTGAGTAATTCTTTCTGATTGAAGATCTAGAACTGCGAGTGCCGTCAAGAGCAGTTAAGTACTATAGTGGCCCTCAGCTCTAGAAATATATAACGCACTAGATCAGGGGCTATCAACTTGGGGTACATGTCCTCCCAGGGGTAAATTGGTTTATCAAAAGGGGCTCATTTAATGTTAATTTATAGTTCCTAAAACCTAAAAGTTCTATTAAAAATTCAGTGGAATTTCATTTTTCTACTCACCTTCCTGTCATAAAAATTCAGGGTACATGCTCATCTGTTGAAATACTGAGGGTCAGAGAAAGGTTGGGAACCCGTGTACTAAATCAAGGTAAGAACCGGCAACTTTTCTGATCCTTCAATCTTGGTTTTCAAGAGGTTTGATGTACGAGCAGGGAATCTATGCAGTAAGAACTGAAAAATAAAAGAAGTATAAAAGGTAATCAGGAAAAATTCAAGCCTCAATGTTTTGAGTCTTCAAATTGTTTTCAAATCAACAATTTGAACGCTCAGCTGAAATAACTCATGAGTTTTCAACAACAAACTTTTGTTCAAGGTAGTTGGTCCTTTTTGTGGTCCCATAATCTACACAAGTTCCAAATTTTCAAAGAAAAATCCCGAACTCAGATGCTCATTTTACCATCGTCTTTGTCATGACCAAAT
Organism: Trinorchestia longiramus; assembly: GCA_006783055.1. NCBI lineage: Eukaryota > Metazoa > Arthropoda > Malacostraca > Amphipoda > Talitridae > Trinorchestia > Trinorchestia longiramus. The sequence continues at coordinate 30,250 of VCRD01004471.1, forward strand.
GAGTTAATTAGTTGATGAGTCTAAGAAGACTTCGCTGATTACACGCCATTTGCGTGCAGGTCACAGCCCAAAACCACAACTGCCAGTGACCTGCAGAAACACATGACTGTGCTGAACTTAAAGTTGCAGAGCCAGAAACCGAAGCGCAGATGATATTTAGAGGGGACTTTTGTGAGCTCAAGTACCCTCGATAGCAGCAGGTCTGAGTGGAGGGCTGGTTAATGGAAACACTCCGATAATTCAGATTCTGCAAAGCACAAGATTAAAAAAATGACGAAGATGCTAAAGCATGTGATGACCGCAGTATTCTGACGTCGGCTGCGAGGCAGAAAATGAAATCGAGATGGTACAGGGGACAAGGAGTACCTGTCTGTAAACTCTCAGAACTTACAATCAACTTCAAGCAAAGGAAAAACACAAGAGCGTTCAAACTTGAGTTTCCCGGCGTACTGCTCCAGAGATCAGAAAAACACTAGAATTATTTTGAAATGTTATTTTTCTCCCCGTGGGTATGACCGTAAAGCAGTGTTTCTCAAAGTGGTCTGTACCGCCCTCCTGGGGGCGTTAAGGAAATGCAAGGGGGTGGTAGGAGGGTACGCCTTGTATGGAGGCGTCTTGTAATTTATAATATACAGTAATATAATCATTATTAGGGGGAGGTAGAAAATCAAATAGTGTCCTAAAGAGGCGATGATTGAAAAAACTTTGAGAAACACTGCTGTAAAGTGTTTCAAAGATTTTGAGATTTCGTAAAGAAATGTAGAGCATTACGACCAGGTCATCTGGTCACATAGGCATTCATGTCGAATGTTCATAAAGATGCCATGTACGGTGTATGTAGGATACAAGACGACTGTTATTAGTGATACAAGACAGAGATGTCATAAATTCCGGCATCCCACACCATTGGTTCGGCAACTATGTTTCATAAACGATTTAAATTATTCCTTAATGAACGTTCTATGTCACACTGTTTAGGATTCCTGCGGATAATTATGAAATTAAATCTGTTGATACACGACAGCTTCAACATTTCAATGGAAAACTTTCAACATATTTCCTTTCATTTGTCTGAAAATATATTGACAACCATTTGACTACTAAAAGTTATACGATACATTTTATAAAGTTCGTAGCCATGCTGCTCAAGCTTCCACTCTTCATTCGAGTCTTGTTATTAGTTACATCAGAAGCCATTGCTATAACAGAGGTTCTAATAACCATTGTAGCCAATGAGGGAGATTCTTGGTCAAGTTTCTACAGGAAATAGAGGCGCGTGAACTCAGCAAGGAAAATATCAGAATAATTAGGAACAAAGCTTGGGTACAAGATCTTGGTCTGTGGCCAAAAGGAATAAAATGTATAGATATCGACGTAAAATACAAACTAAATACAAGTTGAACTTTTGTTGAGGAAAAAAAGCTGGCAGCCTAAAGTGAATGTAAAATATTTGTTTGTGAGATGCGAAAAAGAATTATGCAAAGTTAAAATTTGTTCACTCTATGTGAGAAAAATTCAGAACGAGGAAAAACAAATGTTTAAAATAAATAGGTTGAGTCTTTGAAATAAAGAACTTTTGTGAAAGTAGATCATAAACAAACGAGAAATCAAACTTATTTTTCAGCAAATTAAAATTATTGAACACTGGAGAAAACATAACCTGCTTGAGAAAAGTCTTCCTAGTACTCTCGCTTACAAGATAATGCTTGATGCAAAACGGCACAAGCCCTGACCTTTGTCTTTGTGCTATGGATTTACAGAGAAACTTTTAGTTTACGTGAGTGATGCCAGATCTTCACACTATGGGTAACACGATACAGCAATCAAACTGTCACTTGAGTAATAACCGAAAAAAACAATGTTTTCTTCGGTTATTTTTAGTCATTGAAATTGCATTAGCTCACCCACCTCTCAGCTGTAAAAGTTGCCAAAGTTATGACCAGTTTCTCCGATAGAATTTCGCAGAAGTTAATCAATAATACATGTGTTATAATCTCAGCAGGCAGCCACGCTACACTGGATAGAGGTTTAGCCTCGAGGAGACAATTTCTGCTTGTTTTTCAGGTCCTGCAGTTCTCCTTGGAACAAACAGCAACTCGAGATTAAGGGACCCACAATGCAGTGCCTGAGCTTGGCCGTAATTTTGTTACCTGCTAGCAGGCGCATCGTAAACATCGAACGAATCGAGGGAGGGCCGGTCCAACCAAGTCTCCTCGAAACTAAATAATCATGTTTCAGGGTAACATCATTGTTTTTTCATGGATTCAGTAAGTTTTTTCTACTCCTCCATTAATTGATCTAAATTTAGTGCCTCTTTTCTATTCAATTCCTCATCACTTTTTAAGACATTTTTCTATTGTTGACCTGAATTTTGTGTAATTGTCCGTTATTTCAGATTATGTCATCAAACATATACTCGTATTTTGGGTTGAGATTGGTCGGAAAATGGTCAGTTCAGGTTTGGAAAAGGCTTAGAAATTATAGCAAAATCCCCCAAACTGAATAGTACATTAGTTTTGTACTAAGAAAAGGTTCAAATAGACAGGAAAAGTCTAAAACTGACCGGTATATCGTATTTCTGAAGCGGTAAGAACCAATACCATATTCTCCTCAGAGGTTCTAAGAAGAAACCCTCGGAATATCTACCAAAAAATAGCAAAAGACGCAAGCGGGTCAGTAGGATCGATGGGAGAGCAAGCGTAATAAACTTCAGTCTGAATTCATGGTTGTCTTCCATTAGTTAATCATGCTGCAATGAGCGTGTGTCATGACCATGGGTATGACTAGCATCCATGGTCGAAGCGAAGAGATGCAACTGCTCTTAGAAATAACCCGCGCTGCCGATGGAAAGGCACGAAGCAGCAAACAGCTACAACAGCTCGGGAAAGACACTGCAAAGCCAAATCAAAATATTCGGTAGAAGGGATGAATAAAGAAAACAATGAGTCAGCTTTGTGCTCAGAATTTGTTTATCTTAAATAAAACAGTTGATCCAGGTACCCACATCAAAGTAAATTACAGTCGATCCTAAAATGAGAAGAATAGGAGGCTTAAATTTTTCAATTTTGTAGTCCATCTCCAAAAGCTTCTTTGAATGAGTGGCAACTGATTGATTCCCTGTTATATTTTTTGCTTATAGCGTTTCGCATATCATAGAGCTATAGTAATCAATAGGCATACACAAATAAAAGAAACTCAGTTAATTGGTTCGTTAATACGTCATTATTTTATAATTTGACGTTTGGTTTACAACTTTTGACTATTTTTTCCCTTGGAGTGAGATAATTTCAGTCGTTAATGACGACACTGCGTGAGTGTGCGTGCAGTTTAGTTTACTTGAAATGAAATTTGATTGTGCTCAAAGGTCAGAGCTATTATATAAATGGTACACACTTAACCACTGTTCAATCGTAATGAATATTTATGAAAAATGTTCTCACTAATAATCTTTACGAGTGAGAAAAACTGTTTTGCATATGAAATTGGAAATTAAACTGAAGTCCCAAGGCAATATTACATTTTCAAATTTATATCAATTCTTCAATATCAGTAGTGCAATTGCTTTCAGATCGGTGATCACTTCTGAACAAGTTCAGTAGAAAAAAGATGGAATCAATTTTTCAAATTGAAATGAATTTCTGATGCCTTGTTTATGTTCATTTATTACAGTTATTGTAAGTCTCTGTTCAATTTTAGTCAAGTAATTTGCATCAAATGAAAATTTGTTTCACTTAGAATAGAATAAGGCAATAGGAACGAGCCGTTTGGCCCATTCTTGGTTCAATACCGAAGTCCCATGCCGTATTCAATACCGAAGTCCCATGCCGTAAAGAAATTGAAAAAGAAATTTCAGTGGAAAGTCTATTGCAATAATTTCATTATAAAGAAACTTGCAAAAATGTGTGGTCTCAAATTTAAATAATTTTCGGATTTTGTGTACGGTTTTCGCCCATAGAAGTTTTTTAAAAATCCCCATCCTGAAAATCGTTTTTCCGCGTACTGCTAATCAACATTTAAAACTTTGGCCAACCAAAAGTTAATTTCATGCAGAACATGGGCAACAAACTCCAGGTAAAATGAACTTCAAAATCAGACAGTGAGGTAATTATTATTGATAGATCACTTGTTACTGAATTTCATTTTGAGAACTGCATGAGCTTGAAATACAGGGTGGCGCATAAGTAACGCACCCTTTTAAAAAATTAATAATAAGTAAACTATGGAAGGTATAACGATGGGGATAATTGCAAACGATAGAGGAACTCTTAAAATTTATTTACATGTCGTATCCTGTCTACAGATACCCAGTGTATATTGCGATAATAAATCTTTAAAATTTACCCTCAAAATGGTGCGCTACACGAAAGAACAACGAGCAAAAATTGTTGAACTCTACTTTTCATGTAATAGTTCAATTATTGCAGTGCAGAGAAGTTACAGGAACATTTTTAATAATGGAAGAAGTCCTGATAAAAACACATAAGTTCTAACGGTTCGCGGCCTTCCAAAGCGCCGTTTGTCTACTGTTGATCCGGTTTCTTTGAATTTAGAGACCATTGCTTTTATGCAATTTTTATCAGGACTTCTTCCATCATTTAAAATGTTCCTGTAACTTCTCTGCACTGCAATAATTGAACTATTACATGAAAAGTAGAGTTCAACAATTTTTGCTCGTTGTTCTTTCGTGTAGCGCACCATTTTGAAGGTAAATTTTAAAGATTTATTACCGCAATATACGTACACTGGGTATCTGTAGATAGGATACGACATGTAAATAAACTTTAAGAGTTCCTCTATCGTTTGCAATTATCCCCATCGTTATACCTTTCATAGTTTATTTATTATTAATTTTTTAAAAGGGTGCGTTACTTATGCGCCACCCTGTATTAATGTTATCATTTCTAGTTAAAACTTTCAATTGTTCCTCGTGTCATGTACACATCTAGTTTTCATACATCATTTTTTTCGCATGCAGTTTGATTTTATTTATGAGAAGTACTTCGTCATCCCTGCAAAAATGGCAGGAAACAATGTTTCTGTTTGGAAATAGATAATAGAAATTTGTTTAGAATAACATCTGGAAAGGAAATATTATATGAATAAAATATTTAGGCTAATCTACATATTTTGTTAAGTGGTAGCCGGACGAATAGAAATATGTGTGTCTGATTCATTAGCTTAATGTAAGTATTTCTTAGTATTTACAGCATTTTCTTGTCAGTGCATTGCAAAAAACTGATTCTAAGAATTTTGATTCCTGATTCACTTAGAACCATTTAATTCGAAAACACCTTTCAATAGAAATCCTTATGGCAAAACTATACTGAAAGATAATTATCAAGAAACCGACCAATATTTCTATATTAAGCTAGTACACCAATAATAAAGGCATACTATACCAACATTTTACACATAATATTATGGGTAGTCATTTTAAACTTATAAGAAAAGAGTAGCTTTTGACGACTAAGTGGAATGTATTACTCACAAGAGGAGATGCAGTTGAGTTCTCTGCCTACTGTAGCTGCTGGTATGTACTACGTCAGAATATTAGACCTGAACCCGTGTTGAAAAGACATTTCACTGAAAAAGCTCAGTAAACTGTTTTGAACTCCTACATGAGTCTTGTCATGTTCAAATACATTTATTCTTATTTGATTACTGTAGGTCAACAAAAAATGAATTATATTAAATGCTATACTATATAGTAAACCCATATTAAATAATGAATAATTTTCTTCAAATCGTTCATTTATCGTCATAAATTTCATCCAGCGGCAACTGCATCTGGAATATATTTAACTATTTACGTAGGATTAGTTGCATCATCCTACTTCCTGTGTTACAACTAGCGAAAGAGGACGCAAGGGGTCGGAATGGATGGTTTCACGAAGCTATGAGAGTACTGCCTTCAGTGCTTAGTGATATCAGCCGTGCCCGGTGATAGCCCTATAGAAACGTCGGGAGAGATCGAGCGCCAAATAAATTTCGAGGAGGCTTTGCGAAAGAGCCTTTGTGACCCTTCCTCGAGATGGATTTCTTGCAGGGCGCATTTATGGAGACATGGTCGTTGCTTCAAAATCGAGTCAACGGAAATTTCACTTTGGAAAGTTAACTTCCCCCCATGCACCTCGGAGAAGGAAATTCCTTCACTTAGATTTATTGACTATTGTTTATTATTTTGAGACTAACTCAGAAATAGAATAGAATAGAATAGAATGAGGCTATAGGAACGAACCTTCTGGCCCATTCTTGGGTCGGATAATTACTTCGATAATTATTCGGTTGTTTTACCCAAGTCCCATGCCGTATTTCTAGCCGCGTCAACCAAGTCGGCAGCGGGATTCGAACCCGGGTCTTTCCGCTCGCAAGCAGATTTGCTCACCAGTCGACCAAGCTGGTGGTGGTTACAATTACGATGATTCCAGACCGGAGAGGTCATTTGACAGTCTCACCATTGAAAATAAATGGAGAATCTGAAACCTATATGATAAAATTTTGATTCAAACTTATTTTATATGAACGAAGTCAAATTTGAAAAAAATCTTGTTTATTCGTATCAAGTATTTAGTATAAAGCTCATATCTTTGAATAAACTATCAGTCTCAAATTGTTTAATGGTATGACATCAATCACGCACAGGCATCTTAATCACGTATAAATATTTCAGCCACGCTCACACGCCGCAATCATACACAGGTCGTAAGAGTTAAGAAGGATATAGGACCAATGCTTGATAATACTGAGAAGTTCCTTATCCAGTTCTTGTCAAGACAATTTTTTAATGTGTTCATGATGCCATCCAAAAAAATAAACATTTTCAAGCAGTTGGTTCCAAGTTTTTGACAATTATAACTGGAGAAAGTTAAAAGCCTGATATGTCTTGAAACTTTTTTCAGTTAGTGTGTGACAGTTATTTCCGGTTCGTACGTTATCTTCTGTGCCGTAAGGTCATTCCAGAGTAACATCTTTAAAGTTGTTGAGATATATATTGGTCTCGATGAGTTGTCAGTCTTCTTTGCTCAAGGGCTATAAGATCAACCTGTTGAAGATGCCTTTCGTAACTGAGTTTGATTAGTTCAGGAATAATTTTCTTTCATTTACTCTCTCTTTAATTTGGCAATATCTCTTTGTAGGAATGGAGAACAGAGTTCCCCAGCATTTTTTAGATGTGGCTGGACTAGCATTGCCTTGTTTAGCACGGCAGCTGAAGGATAAACAGCTGGAAGATTTCTAGCGTGAAATCCCCGTTTTCAATGCTGAGTAACTCTGATGTAAAGGTTGTTTGACATCATTACGGTGATGCACACTGCCCTTCACATCGAAGAAGAGCACGTGCGAGGAAAAAGAGGGGCTTGATGTTGAAAAAACATTGAATTCGTAATCTCACAACTCATGTCACATGCAAGTTTATCATGGCTTGTTCTTTTTGCATTTGCAGCCAAATGTCATGATGACATAAAATGAGATATACACTAGTTGTATATCAAAAAATTTTGAAAAATTCGATACAATCAGATTTTTATTAGCTCAGGGAAAATTTTCACTGTTTAAATTTGAATCTGCATATCAGTGTTGATACATTTTTTCGACATAAACGAAGATAATTGGAATTATATTTCTAGCGTGTCTAACAGCTGCAATGACACTCTTTTCACACGCCAGCTGGCACAATTTTCATAATTTTCTCTGTTTGCGGCTATTTCACTCAGAATTTTTTTTTCATGAATTGTTTCTCAACTTTGATACACGACAAAACCTTGTTCAAAATTATTCAATAACGGGCATGGAAAGACATTTGATGTATCATCCCAAAGGTTAGAATCATCTTAAAAGTGCTGGTGGAGAAAATTTGAATCACAGAAAAGTTTTGTTATTACTTTCATTGGATTTATAGACACTCGAGTATACATCTTGAGTTTGAATCCTGGATTTTCATCTAAGTTTAAAATACTTTTATCAATATTTCATTTTGTATTCTTTTAGAGCCTAAGAGCAAACAACCTCACTGTTTTTGCAAATATCACAGTCCTTAATAAATTAGCTTTTGTCAGGCTTACATTGATGGAGTAATATCAGCAACAGCCACACCTCTGACAACTAACACTTCTAAATGAGTTACAAGAAGGTGTCACATTTAGGCAAGAAATGTAACAGACCTGAAAAGAAGGAATTGATTCATCAATCACAAGTTCATTTTGATAAATCAAATTGAATGAAAAACGATGTAATGGACTGATGCCTGGCATTGATATAAAAAATGTATCTAGTTTTTTGAATGTGAATGGCATGCTTCATGACCCTAGCATTTTGAACCACAATTTTCTGTCAATTCAGAGAAATTTGTTACGTTGAATTGAAAATTTACTTTCAATAGCGTCGTAGGCAGCGGAGTAGCCTAATTCAATAAACAGTATTAAGCTTACACTGAACTGATGTTCATGTGATATGAGGAGTGGAAATATTAATTCCAGACGGTACTTTGTCGATATTCAATAGATTTCTTATTTTTTGTTGACAGGGGGAATAAATTGTAACGCTGGACCACTGAGTTTAAATTTAATTAATTCTGGATACATTATTCAGCCATCTAAATTGCTGTGTCATGGATACCAAACTCCAAAATGATTATAAATGAATTCTATAAATAGAGTAATATCTCTCTCAATCTCTATTGCTCTATTGAACGAGGGCTAAATAATCTTCATGGTGCTACTACTATATCTATTACTATATCTTCATGTATTTAGTAAAAATTAGGTCATTAGTAGGGATATCATGATTAACATTATAGTTCGCAGCATTACCTCAGTGACGCTATAGTAGCATTGTGATATTTAAGTTATCATTGATATAATTTCATGATGAACTTGGAACATTTTTCAATTTTACAAATTAGGCTTAAAAGTTCATGAAATGAACTAACCTTTGATCACCAGATTGCTCTTCTGTAGTCGAGTATAAGCCAAAAATCGCATCAAAATAAGCGTGAGTAAGTTCATTTAGCAGACATTTAAGTGGTTCAGAGTATTGACCATGCATATTAGAAACGTTTTTAATTTCATTCTCTTGACTGTAGCACACGATAACATTCATGAGAGACAAAGTGAGTCTGCCTAACGTAACTCGTCATTAAGTCTCCACGGACGAAGCGACTAATCTCCTTCTCATAAAACCTTCCTAAATGGGAACCCGAGAGCGACTTTGGCTTCAATAAAACTTTTATTATCACCATTTAGGCGGATCAGCTCCTTCATGTTCCAGAAAAAAGCGTTTTCACTCTTACAGCCAGCTGTCAGAGACTGAACGCTAACTCAGTCTGTGCAAATTAATTTAAACAGAGCTCCTACCCAGTCTGAACATGTACATGAGTTGCACCGAATCGCATTAAGAATAGTAGCATAGGGTTTTTTAGTAATTTTCTTCGAAATACCACAAACAAAACGAGCAAAAAGAGCAAAAGAACTAACACAAAAATTAATATTTCAATAGTATGCGTTTCAAAATACAGAGTTTCCATCTTCAAAGCTGAGATAGACGGAAGTAAAATCTATGATACATTCTGAAATCCATGATGATAATGATCTTTCATCTTACGTAAGTTTTTCTTCATTTTGAGAATAATAGCATCGAAGTAAATTTACCATGATGTTCTGGGAGCTGTTATAATGATGGGATATACACTTATTTTGATCTCCAGTAAGAAGTTTTTTAGAAATGAATTACAGAAGGATGATCAGCTTTATGTCATATGATCACTGAATCACCATAGCATGGGTCGGAGAAATATGATCAGTAACATCAGTACTAAACATTGTGGCTATACTGTGTATACTGCAATGCTGTATAATTGCATTTTTTATCGCTCAGTCAAATAGAAATCTTATATTATTTTCTCTTTGTAACGAAGACGTATGGCAAATATCTTCGTACACCGCTCACAACAACAAAAAAGAAATGGGGATCTAGGGGAAACTCGTTCGATCATTCTAAACAACAGTGCAGGGCCGCTAAAATATCGTGATTATTTTAGTATTAAATAATATTAAATTTAGTAATATTTTAGAGTTAATTTTTATACGTATTTCACGTCATTTGAAATTGGTATTTTAAAGTTAAAAATTCAATCGTAGTTCCAACTCCAAATTGTAACTCTCGTTTATAGAACACCATAGTCAACCACGAGCCTATAGGCTAAGTGCCCGTCAGTTCCTTCGCAAACGTTACCCAGTGTACAGTAATTTCATTCGCGCTCTCAGTCTCTCTGACGGGTAAGTTTCTATTTACAATGTGTGAGAGAGTTTTGCATTTCACACACGTACTAGATGTTCTTGGAACTTGTCGTTTTGCTGAGCCTAGATGTTCCCCTGCAGGTTTAAGATTTCCTTTTTGAAGCGGTTTTGTTACCATGCGTACTTGTGATTGTATGGCAAATATCTCATTTCATTGTGCTTATGTTTTCTTTCAAGCGATTTGAATTGTGTTTGAAGTGCTTGTGCTTTGATTCGCGTTACTCTGAGATTTATAATTAATTCCAATATAGAACACTTTGAATAATAACTTTTGCATCAGCTATCAAATTCATTGTATAATTTCGTTTCACTCAAGTCTCTACGTTCGGGGTATTTTATGACAAGCATACTGAAAGATCGACCAGCCATTTTGATACGGTTATTAAATTTCATGGCCCCGGGTAGAAGCTACATATCCGCATCTCGTTTTTGTATTTCTTTGACTGCCAGTTAATTAAGTACGATGCCTTAGTGTTTTACTCCATAGTTGTCTTATAATGTTGTCTCGTGATATTAATTCTTTTTGCTAAATTCTGTATTTATTTCGAGTTACTTATGGGTCCTTATCCGGGCAGGTTTCAGTTTCAGTTTCAGGTTTCAGTTTCGGTCTCAATTCAGTATCAGTTCCAGCTTCGGTTTTACTGATTTCAAGTTCTCAGTTTTGGTCTTCGATCTTGGCTCCAATTGCTGTTTTAATTGCAATTGTGTTCACGAATAAATCTGCAAGCTACAAAGCCGATCGTATCACTTCCCTGGAAGAACATCACTCACGAAATAATCACTACAAAAAAATAACACGTTCCCTAAAGTGGTGACTTTAAACTCGTGACCCTGAAGTGGTAACCCCAGAAATGGTTCGTAATTCAAAACAGCTTAACACGTGCAGCAAGTTTTAATTTGTCATACCGTTTTTTAGAGCAATTGTTTTGTAGGACGCTGTTTTTAAACTTCGTCGTCAACGTACTGTGTTCTATCAGCTTAATAGAAGCAGCTCTTACATAAACATTATAGTTATTTTTTTCAGGAACTCATAACATTCAAATAAAACTCTAAATTAAAGTGTATCAGAAAATAAGAAGAAACGAAAGATAAATCTGAATCTACATGGAAGAGTATTTTGAAATTTCGACCTCACAAGCTGTGCCACTAGTTCCCAATGTGCCAACCATTTTCTCGCACATTTTCGTTAAAAACAAATTTAGAAAAACATTTCGTATGTAAGTGATTTTTAAAAGCTGACAGAACACTGCAGAAAGAGAGTCTGAACACTCAAAATGTCCTCTGGAGCAGAAAAAATGTCCGCTCGCTGCTGGCAAACAGTTGACTCCATAACCACTGCTGTCATTGCTAGCACTCCATGAATCAAAGCTGCATGTAGTCAAAAAGAGGAGTAAATATATTTTACGTGGACCAATACAAAGGTCTCACTTTGTCCAGTGGGGTGATTGATTGTTCTGTCGATCCATGGCTTAGTGAAGTTGATTGGAACAACATCAATTACTTGTGTTTCAGTGCCAGGTGGTTTTGATTCTCCTGCAATGACCAGATCAATGCAGTGTCTCTGCAGTACGATTGGGAGTTTGGCAAACGCACACCGATGCCAAATGTTGAAAAAATTTGCGTTTCACTTCTGCATACCGGCGGCGTCTCAGTGAGAAAAGCATTTTTTTCTTCTTGCTAGCAAAGAAAGTTGAAAGCCATTAAGTGATTTATGCACGAGCACGGTGTCAGATCTTAACGCTGACATCGGAGCCGGAGCTGAATACACGTAGGTTTTCACACACGATGAGGCGATGATGCAGAGGAACAAATTATGGCTGAGATGAACACAAAGAGAAACTGATGCAGAACTCATCTTCATAGGACTTTTCTCAAGTAACAAACAGGAGAAGTCAAATGCATTTTAGTAGGTGACAACGGTAGTATAATATGACAAACATGCATAAATTTGTACCCTCGTTGTTGTTACAAACGAGGAACGTTTTGTCATTGATTAAATTCACTTTTCCATGCCTATACGAACGGAAAAAAAGTTCATGAGCATTTCATACTTTTGTAATGGAAATTGTATTAAGTCGTCGCAAACTTTCTGTGTAGTTTGTTAGCTCACTGTATCACTATTAAGTTCAAAAGGTTCTTTATGTGAGAGAGCTACGACTCTCATTTGACCTTCTACAACATTCAAATGCTAATACACATCACTCCATGATTGTATGTTTTTCGTGTTCCTGGTTACAAAATTCATAAAATACCAGCGTCCTCACAGATAAGATGAAAACATTCCTCATGTTGATCCAAGGGATCAGACGTTGGGCTTCCGACAGATGGGTCTACTCGTAAAAAGAAGCACTGAAGGAAAGCTGGCTTTCCACACTTCAAATTGCGGATTTGGAATGTGGTGATTTGAAACTGTCAGATTTACGCTCGCACCGCGCAGTGCTTTCTTAAGCTAATGTTACTATCTTGCAGCGTGATTGAAATTAATACAACGCATATATCAAGCAAAGTCTCAATGAGTTCTTTCGAGAGATTTGGCATAAAAAACGAATGTTTGCAGCTGCGATAAGAATGACTGAATGAGCTTCTTACTAAAATGTTCTTGCAAAATATAAATTCTCTACTAGCCTATGCTTTTGGAAAGGAAGTGGTGTACCTAATTTTACCGAAGTTAGTCATTCAAAGGAACTTATTTTAATTACTGATGTATTTCTCAAATAGGTTGGGTGTTAAGGTTTCAGGTCTAGCGGACTTCATTAAAATCTACCTCGATGTTCTTAACCCGAGTTAATTTTAAATTTATATGGAAATAGATAATTTTTAGGACTTATAACTTACGACAGAGCTGCTAATAAAAAGTTTTACTATTACTAAGAGCTACTTATGCAAAGTTTAACTTATGGCAAAAGCTATTTAATCCCTCTCAACTTATTAAAATTTCATGTGTTAATACAAACCACTTATTCTGTAACTACGATACCGAAGTGTCAATTAAAGTCATAAGTAGATTGAGCGTATATTTATTGAGTTTTTATAACACATTTTTCTCTTTCTTCATAAAATTGTAGATCCTCATTTTAGCATTACCCTAATTTGATACACACATCTCCTCTGCTGACCACATACCTAGATTACAGTACCTCGTCCTTCATGGTCTTTTTGACGCTGCATTGACAGTTGCTGTGAATGGCATGATGTCCTCCAAACTCCTTTCATTTGTAACAATACTCGTTTCTCTCAACATCTCCCAATCAACCACTTGTAATAAAATGATGCAGGATGTCCTCCAAACTCCCCTCATTTGTAACAATACTCGTTTCTCTCAACATCTCCCAATCAACCACTTGTAATAAAATGATGCAGGATGTCCTCCCTTCAAGTCCTAATTGAGTTGAAATATAATGCAAAGTTCTAAAAAGCTCATGTCTCTACGTTGTACATTTTTTAAAAGTGTAACGAAATTGGAAGTAAGAGCTGAATTCTTAGCCTTTAATAAGTGATTAAACATTATGAATCGTCCTTATTTAGTTTCCGTGGCAGGCAAGAACAAAATTTGAAATTTTTGCAGAATTATTTTTATCTCTGCCAGTTACATTCTAAGTTTGACGAAGCCCAGTAGTTATCGAGGTAAGTAGACTCAATTATGATAAATCATTGAATCTTCTTTTTCCACATGGGAAGGACTTTTACGTGGCAAATATGTATATGATCAATAGTAAGATATTCAGCTGACTTCTCTCGGTGCTGAGATCGTTTCGTTACATTTAATTACAAAAATACTAATTTTTACCAAGTAATTCGAAAAAATCTTTCATCCGACATGAGGAATGAAAAACTATTCTCTCAAGTAGGTTGTTTGTGCGGTGTATTGGGGCTTCACTAATATCACTATGAAATGAACTATGCAGTGGATAGGCTTATTTGTTTACAATAACAACGTTTACATAATAAATTAAATATGGTTTTGGAAAAATACATTTCAGAGGAAGTGTAAGTAAAAGTATAGATATATATGTACATAGATATGCAGTCATTGGAGTCATCAGAAGAAGAAAATTAAGAATTTTATTGATCATTTCAGTATCAAGTTTCATAAGTACTTGAGCGTTTGATATTTTGAGCAAAACTTCTGTTTTGAAAGAATTATTTTACGGGGGAGGAAGTTTTCTCAGTTAGCTCCGTCAATTAGATAGGTAAACAGGATGTCAATAACAGAGTCCTAATATTAAATAAATTGTCAAGCCTAAATTCATCGAAAGTTTTTAACCATATCTTTACGCAATTAAAAATTTGCGCGCGCAGTCGATAAAGTTTATGAAAATCGTATGACCGCGTGAATTCACCAAAATTACGAGGGCTTTTCCTGAATTCAATTCCTTCCATTTCGAACCTTGCTGATTCCTAAGAGTTGATTTCAAATATGCCAGCTGCTTTCTTTGGAGAAAAAAAGCCGTAAATCAGACCACAACCAACTCCTCTTCCTTAAATTTTGATCGATCATGGAAAGAATCTCCAAAAAGTGGATGATATGAAGGAAGGAGCTCCTCCTGGCCGAGCTTCATGAATTATTGGAATGCAGAAGACTGGCTGAGCGAGAAAAAATGTTCATGGAAAGATTTAGTCATCTCCCTCAGCTGTGTTGG
>VCRD01004472.1:18318-39560 GCA_006783055.1 Trinorchestia longiramus
ACACAATTAAAGCTTCAAAATAAGTTATATTTTCACAAAAGATCATTCTCGTGTTGATTTGAAGGGTGGAAAGCACTAGTGGACTACTTGCATTTTTTCCCACAGGAGAAAATGCAAGTTGTCCACTAGTGCTGTCCACCCTTCATATAGTAAACTACTGGATCGTAATCGCCTCTGTCTGCGCTGTGTTAGCGACAGCACGGGAATATTTTTTCCCGTGGAAAATATATTATATTTACCATGGGAAAAAATGCAAGTAGTCCACTAGTGCTTTCCACCCTTCAATTTTGATCTCCAAATTTTTGTAGGCACTTGTCTGTTGAGCTTCAGCTTATTGTTTTGAGTTGAGTTTGAGAATTTGAAGAGACATCACCTGTCTTTGTTTCGTGTTCTGTGGGTAAGGCTGGTCAGGAGGTCATCATTTATGATAATCAGGTAGTCACCATACCTGGAGAGGAAACAATGCTCTTACTATCTGGGGCTTACAAGCCAAATCGATAATTAAATGTGTCGATGGCATGAAAAATGATTTCGCATGACGTAATCCGCACACGTTTGCTGGGTACAGTAAGACCAAAGAAAAACTGGAATAAAGTCCTGATGTTTTTCAGGAAGAAGTAATCGCATTCTACATTATGTTATCTCCTATAACGGCTTGAAAAACTACTGAGAAACATCATGTGACTGTTATTACCGTATCTCTACACATATTAAACAAACTTATTAGGTTTTCTATGCAAGCTTTCATGAATTTTAGATTCTGGGAGTTTCTTTAACTCAAAAAATTCGTTTCAGGTGGAAGGAATTGGCGGAAGTTTAGGAAATAAAATTCAAATTATCGAGTCTTTGGAATGGCGTGACAAGTGTTAGACTTGTTCCATTGTTGCAAAATAGGAATATCCTTACGTCATGCTGTTCAAAAGGGTTGACGAATCGTCACGAGTGTCAATAAAGAATTCACCGATGAAACTGTTAAAAACTCACGTGCCAGTGTGTATCTTCCCTCGTATAAGTATGTACATGAGTGTATTGTGGTGGTCAGTTCCTAGTGTGCTCACCAATCATCCTAAATCCGCCAATATTCCCAGAACAATCTTATGGTATGCCTACTATATAATTTACATCGTAAAATACTCAAATACTTGAAGCTAACATGACATTAAATAAATTGATACTCGTCTAACTTGGTAGAAATTTTCGCTTCTTGAAAACTAGAAACTTCCTTATTGATATTTTTGAGTTGTAGTTGTAGCTACTCTTTAGAGTGTCCCAATGATTAATAACGCTTACAGGAGACCGTATTGCTTCTCAATATGGCGGATCACGCGGCCAAAAACTGAGTTGAAGAAGACATCAAGCAAAACCAAAACATCGTTTTCGAAAATGATGTTCACGATATTGTTGTGATACTCTGGGGAGCTATGCTTTGTTCATGTAAACGAGATACTCTTCTGGAGTCACAAGATCAATTTTGCTTGTTATTTGGCTGCATTTGTTTTGTTCGTTGCTGAATTTTATACCCAAATCAAGTTTTAACCCTGCAGATCACTCTCAAATTTGCGGTGCATGTATTTAAGGACATTTTAGTTGAATGTACTGTGATTGTGTACTCCAATAATTCAAGTTATTTAGACGCATCATATTTTTTCTCTCACATTAAGTATTAATGATAAGTCAATAAGTCCTCATGACTTAACTCGTTTTCATTTTAACTTAAGGAGACGATTTCATACAGCCGTGTAACTCGATTACATGAAATTAAGTACTGACCTGAATATGAACATAGTCATTGCAGTACGACTCCAAACGTGTTGACTTTTCCTGCTAGCCAAAATATGAACAAAGAATAAAATTTCCAGTTTTTGTGCCAGCGCGTGTGACCACTGCCTGCTGTTCTGATGCCCCAACGCTTGAGAGCGACTACCAGTTTGTCCAAGTCGCAGTTACTGAGTTCTGAGTACTGCAGCTCAAGTTCCTCATACCTGCACGCATCACACCAATTATTTCAAGCATCTCTTAACAAATGTAAGTGCTGGTAAAGAAGGCAGGGCGTGGTGGGTTATGATTTAAAACTTACATGGGAATTAAAATGAAAACCAGAAAAACCTTTGACACGTGAACAGTTTTGAGAAGCTGACGGGTGCTGCGCTACAACAGCAGTTAGGTGGGTGTTTAGTTTGTTTGCACAAGTTATGATGCAGAACAAAAGACTTTAAATAACTTTCTTGTTGCCAGCATGCGCCAGAGTTTGGACTGTGTGGGCCACGGTCTTCCATGACCTGCGGAGGGAGAGGTGAAGTCGACGGCCAGCCACGGGGAGAGGGTGCAGGCAGGGGGGCTGCAGCCCCACCTCCCTCAGCAGCATCAAACAGCGTCGTGTACACACCTAACAGGTGCACGAACATTTTTTTTCAGATCTACTTCGAATATAATACAACATTGCTCTTCAAATCCTTATTGCAAAATCATGAGACGTGAGCACCTCTGCAGAATGAGGATGATTGGAAGCAAGAACACAGACTTGAACTACTGAACGTTTTTTGATGTAACCCATAATGTGTCCAAAGTTACCACATAATTGAGTGCATTAACTGGTTGCTAAGCTCAACATCAAGAAGAATCGTGTACTTTTCTTTACAAGAGAATACGAAAATCTTTCTCGAACAAAAATTTGAGAAAATATAAAGATTTTAGGATGAATAAATGTTGTACATGGAGGAGCAATGGCAGTCAGTTGCATGCAGTCTTCATGTTGCTTGACCTCGCAAATTTGATGCGAGAAAAAGACATTTGTCTTAATTTTGACAGAGTACACGTGGCTTCAGTATGCACTATTTGATGTACAATAAAAATTTGATGAATCAGTGGATATGCATAGAAAAATTTCATTACTTCGTGATGAATTACCCTCATGATACCTATTTCACTCTTTAATAAAAAACTTATGTACTACATATATTTGAGACAAAAAAAAACATTGGGAGAATTTTTTCGAATTTTAAAAAACGAAAAAATTACTTGCATTTTATCGAGCAATTGGAGCTCGCGTTTCTTTCTCAGTAAATTCTGAAAAGCAGAAAAAAAATTTGACAGCTTGTACAAATGTTGTACGAGTTTTGACGGTGCTGGTATACTGGAATGCTGGAATGCTGGAATGCTGGAATGCTGGTATGCTGGTATGCTGCAATACTGGTATACTGGAATGCTGGAATGGCACACCTTCAGAATTAGCGCAGCAGGAACATCATTCCGCCACACAACGTTAGGACTTAGGAGTCGTCAATAAAAATTAAACTACAGATTTTTCTGTTTGTAATTAACTCATTTGCTTACAATCCTTGTATTAGGTGCATCTCAATTGATGGTAAAGAAGAAACAAGAAAAAAAATGCATTTTGTAGCAAAAAAGGAATCGGGAATATAATGAACTGTGCTGCAATTAGCTTTAATCCACCCTAATTAGGGCAGAAAACGAGTGTTCATGGTCAGCTAGATATTAATAAATGGTAACCATGATACTATTCTGTAGTTATGCAAGCAATGCCCTCGTTATTTTCTTTACAGAATATTTCGTAGTAACACAGTGCTTTGAATTTTACCGTTGAATTCTCTTCGCGTCCCGGAACACAATATTTTTAATATTTATTAATTTAATATTTTATTAATATCAATAAAAAGAATTCTTCGCATATATCACAAGGAAACGATTTCTAGCATAACGGCTCGTGGTTCACATTTTACACATTGCCATTGATCATAAGTAAATGTGATTTTCTGCACCGTAATTGGGTTGCTGTATTTTTTGAAGATGTCAACAACTCTGGCTGTGTTTGTTTAAACTCACGGAGCTCACGACATTTGCCTCGTAGAGCAGAGAGCTGCAGTGGAGCTTGCAACCATATGCACAGTTTTGCTTGAGGGGAGGCAACCGCAGCGATAGCAGCGACACCGGCGGACGCTGGACAGCGGGCCCCAGAACTCCACTAGCCGACATCTGATTAAACAACCTTCATTGTGATGCAAACAATAAACAAGCCCATGTTTATAAGTTACTTTCCAAGTTTCAATAAGAAAACCATGACAAGATAGAAAGAACTTTAACCTGCTACTGTTCAGGGCAGTTAGTACGTCGTCTGCCGGCTCTTTATTGGTTAGAATGATCTTCAAGTCTCCGTGCCAGCGTTGCATAACCTGCGTCGAGTGAGTCCCTCTCAGCTCCTCAGGGTCCATCTGCACCTCCAACACACGAGGCTGTGCGTGTGTGAGCATCAGGGCCACAGCAGACATGCTGTCTTCTGTGAACGATGTCACAGCTCAATGCTTCAACTATACCACAGTTCAATCAAGTTCCAGCAAAATACAAGCTGGAAATCCAAAAAGAAAAAGGTATGTGAGCTAAGATATTTTGAACATTCTTACAAAAAACGAACGAATTTGAATTTTTGATCAATTGAAGGGTGGACAGCACTAGTGGACTACTTGCATTTTTTCCCGTGGTAAATATAATATATTTTCCACGGGTAAAAAAGCCAGTAGTCCACTCCCGTGCTGTCGCTAACACAGCGCTGACAGAGGCGATTACGATCAAGTAGTTTACTATATGAAGGGTGGACAGCACTAGTGGACTACTTGCATTTTTTCCCGTGGGAAAAAATGCAAGTAGTCCACTAGTGCTGTCCACCCTTCAATTGTTATAACACAGGTGTAGATGTTTGGAATCATTCTGGTACATACATTTGTATGATATACTCGAATCATAAAATGCTGTGGGTGTAACTCACCATTTCTTATCTTCCAAACCTCTCCCTTAGCAGGAGTGGCGTGAGCAGCCTGCCTAGCGACGTGAGGAACACAAGGGCAGCTGAGCATGCATCTCTGCCAGTCCTCATGAGTAACAACACCAGCTTCCTGTAGACTCTCCTTCAGTTGTGGCCAGCGCCTCTCAAACTCCTCAGGGCTGTGCGAACTCAGGTTTTTGAATCACACTGAGTAGTTGTCCGCGAAACTGAAGGCAATAATAAGCTTTTGGTGAAACTAATACTTCGAAATGAAATTATTGTAGTAGCGCAAACTACACGTAAATGATCTCATGAAGTGCACTGTTGTAAGATAGTAAAGCCACTCAGTCATGCCACGACTGAATTTCAACTTGCATCAATAGGAGCTTCAATTCGCAATCAATTTTAAAACACATGCAATTTACATCAGAATCGCAAGCTGTATAACATTCTTCGTATTGGGAGTATAGAGGTTCTTGGGAACCTCATGTGAAATTTGAAAATTTCCACTAGGTAGAAAACAGAAAAAATTTGTGAATACCTTTCCAAGTTATGAATGTATTCGTATGAACTTTCATTCACGTTTTACTTCTAAGTTTGATATCTGGAGCAGTGGTTGAGTGAGTCGGTGTGTTTATTAAGACAAGACTTCTTCACGTGCTTCAGACTCTTTATCTTAGCTATAAATCTGAATCTGGAGTTAAAGAGTTGTAAGGAAGTCGCTTCTTCCGGAAGTATTTAATGTGGTTAGTGAAACAAGCATTTGTGCTGCTCTAGAAAACAGTATCTTAAGAAATATAGTGGATAAAAATATAAAAATGCAACCAAGCTTTGAAGACGTAAAGTTTCCATAAATTTCTGATGGAAGACACCATAAGCATATAGAATTAATGCCCAACTTACTAATAAAAAATGAGTTTTCAAAGTTCGTGCGCAAAATGTATATGTAATAAAGCATGAAAACTATTCATAGTATTAAGTAACATGTCTTTTTGGTCTAATACTCATTTTAAATGATGAAACAAGATTCTTGAACACAATATATCAAATTTCCACCAGTTTTTTGCAACGTATTCGCTCTAGGTTTTCAAGACGTAGAAGCTGTCTTTCCTGCTTTTAATCTTTAATTTTTTCTCAAGATTTTCTATTGGATTCGGATAAGGAGACTGGCTAGACTACTAAAGAACAGTGACACCGTTTATGTTGAGCCACACAGACTTTTATGCACGGATGTACTGAAACACCTGACATTTTTCTATCCTCTGTCTTTTGAAGGAGTCGTAAAAGCACTTTTATTCAATTTCGTACTATTTCTGAGCTATCATCGTTCTTTTAATAATATGAAGGTCTCTTGTGCCGGCGGATGAAGTCTTTAAATGATAATACTGCCTTAGCAATGCCTCATAGTTGCTATTATATAGAGCTGTGAGCGCTTGTTAGGAGCAAAGCTCACTCGTTGCTCACACTAGCTCAGTAAATGATAGTTACTCATCTCATTCATAGTAGCCCATGATGTGCGTATGCTCCATCCTATACTCATCGTTTTTCACTCTTTGTGTATCATATTTGTATTTCTGTATAAACTATTATGATCAACCTACTCGCTCTCTTTGCTTAACTCAACAGACTTAACCATTCCATTCTTAAGAACAACACCCTCAATAATTTCATCTTTCGCATCAGATAACTTCACTCATCAACTCAGTTACTCCAAAGCTCTTCGTATAGCTGGCCAACTCTCATAATTTCCTGTTGTTTGTGTACTTGTTTCAGTTGAGGAGAATGCGCATCAATAAAAGCGGTCATGTGACGCCTTATCAGTCTCGTAAAGACGTGCTTTCACAGCCCTTAAGAGAAACAAGTTTTCTTATTTGTTGTGGCAAGGCGCAGAGTCCTCAAGCCACACGTTTCAAATCATGCGTGCACTCATTGACAGCTTTAATACTTATTACATGAAACCAAAAGCGTAAGCGTGCAAATGTTTTTTCTCTACGAGACATTTCTTGGAAGCAAGAAAAATGTTTCGATTTTTTCCATTAGCTTATAAGATTTAAATAACTGCATGCACTTGTCAAGCGAATGCTACATGTAATTAACCTATAAAAAACTCAAACATCAAATTTGTACGATGAATTGTCCTAGGATAAATATTTTAGCACACATACAATGTCATAATGAATTTACTACACACGAATAAAGATACCACGAGATCGCAATTCGCTCCATGTGAGCTTTTGTAAGAACGAACCTTGAATGCCAGTCTGCTGCTTTCATAGTCACCTGGACCACCTGTTCTGCCTCCTAGACCGCGCCAACTATGCCGCCGCATCCCACTTTCCAATGCAAACGCAATATAAAGAGTAAACCCTTGATATTCACTCTGTGTGACACGTTCAATTACTCTACCAGCAAAATACAGGATAGTTCTGCTGAAGCACTCTTTAGTAGCATTTTATAGTTGTGGTCAGATTTGCGTTCTTTTTAAATGCCTTCGTACCGAAGAATTTTGGTAAATTTCTTCCGCAAAGTTGGTGCGTGTATGTATCGTCACTGGATAGGTGGGATTACTCAGCAGCTCGTGGTGCGCAGTGCTGGTGTTATCCTTATCATAGTGTCGGCGCCCTAGAAGCTGCAATAGCGCTCATAAAATGCGGACGCGGATCACAAGAGGCAGTTATCTAAACTAGAGCTGCTGCTGAGTTGAACTCTAATACTGTCGCCCCAAACATGTTTGATCTATTGTTGTGCACCTCAAAGCTCAATGATAAGACTAGATTGCAGGATATAGTGTGAAACATAGTAATTGTAATAATGATCGGTTGAAATATTTGTATGATGATTTTTAGAATTTTCAGCCATGATCAAAACGGGAAGAGGAGATATCCATTTTTTACTCCAGGCTGCGGGTGTGTGGTAGTTCATCTCTTCTACTTTCAATATTAATTTGTCAAGCTCTTACCACTGATCATCTCTGTTACTCCAGAATCGCTGTCTTTATACACGAGTCATCTTTAGTTTTACTATCGCCTGCAGTAATTTGGCACGTTCACTTCAGATCACACGGGTCTCTGATTTTTAAAAGGTTGCTAACACGCAAGTGACAAGATCTTTAATGATATTTAGAAACGGTTAGATTTACTTATATTTACTCTATTGTCTTGTGAAGAAAGGAAATGTGAAATTTTAGGAGCGTCAAAAATTCTGTATAAATGTAAAAGTGAAACTGTTATCTCAGTATAACTTGTACACAATGCTGAACCTAATCTTCCTGTGTGCCTAGTTAGATTTTCGCTCTATGGCAGAACTAGTTTATTTTTGGCGTCAAAGCATAACTTTGTCAGGCCTGTAGGCGTCATCAAAATTTAATGTTGTCTATACACCTGTTCGTTATATAATTCAGCTTAGTAATTGACATGAATATATCCTCGCCATGTCAAGCAATGCCAGCAGTTGAAACTTGAGTAACTGTGCGATAACGCTAAATTGTAATGGATCATCCCCTGTGATGGATCATCCCATAAAAACAGACTCTTACAGAGCCAACCAAGAAATGCTAGCGAATATCTCTAATTTCTGTTAAGTTGGTGCTGTCAAGCGATTGCTGCAATCGAACTACATGGCCTGATACTGTCAGCAAAAATGTGAAATGTAGACTTGTGTCACGGAAAATTCATGCAGTCTCAACTGGGCCCACATTAGTTACAAGGCTTCTAAGGCAACAGATCACATCAAAAGTAAACTGTCACATTGTTCATGCAAATCTTACAGCATAAGCAGATTTTTCATAAGTTTCGTTAAAAATAGCTTTACATGCCGGAGAAATTGACATAAAATCTATTCGCTATTATATCATGCATAAATCGACTGATGTACTGAAGCAATAGACACTAGTCATTTTGTTGTACACAATTTTGTTCAAAAGGAATGACGATATAAAATTATTGAGCCCCTTCTCTAAATACTACGACTAAACTAGACCTATATTAAAAATGACGTTTATAAGGTAATAATTTAGTGGGGAAAAAATTTAGCAAAAAAAATCTTTATTCCTAAGTTTCTGTGAATAATCACGAGTATATGTTCCGAATAAACTTCTGTAGTTGTGTGACGGAGTACAATTCTAAATTTTAAGGCCTGAGAGAAATAATTGAATTTCAGTCGATATGGAAAGTAGTACAGATTCACCTAATTATTCATATCTATTGGAAAAACTTGAAAGTTTCGCTACTGCTATGATTAATAATTGTTGAGAATTATAGTCATGGTCAGTGGTGTAGAGTTCTAGGCTTGATGTCGCCAAATCATTTTTGTAGTTCACGGGGTTCTGCGTCTGGTGACGCTTTTTAGAAGTCTGTATACTTGTTGAACTCTTACCAACAGCATTAATAGTTTTCATTCTGAATTAATTAATGGAGTAGTAGGAAATATACATTTTTCTCACCATTACAATGCAAATTAAAAATTACTATGAATTTTCCTGAATTCCCTTGGACCTACGTGTTGTCTGTGATTTCCCACTCTTTATTACGTCTGAAATATTGATTTACCTCGTTTAACCAACCAAATAGTCTCGATTCATAGTTCTTTTTATAGCGTATTGAACACGACAATCGAGCTACCGTTTTTGACATATAGTGGCTGCGCCCAAAGTTCTGATGACCCCTTGATTGAGCACTTAGCATGTTATCCTAAAAAATCAATTGCAATTAACACGGATAGCTTGTGCGTATTCCAGTAGTGCTGCAAAACTACACGCTGTTCTTAAAAAATGAAATATAATCCATTCAAAAGTTTTTTTACTTCTCTGACTCGCTGGTTAAATACTTTCGCCAATACTGTCCTGAGAAAGCAACTCAAGAAATGAAATGTACATCATACTCTGCCAGAGGCTCCCTTTTCGAGAATTTATATCATTGTAGATATTACTCACTGGTCGGAAACAATTGGTACACAGTCGAGAAAACATTTTGGCTTCTAGTGTTTTTGAGGGAGGACGTGGTCTGTGTGTGATTAAAATAGTTTCGAGTGTGCTGGAACTAGTGCATACACAGCTTTCAATGAGACTGGTAAATAACAAAACGAATACATACACTGCTTCTATTGAGACTGGTAAATAACAAAACTAGTGCATACACAGCTTTAGATCAGACCCTGTTAAATAACTAATATCGTGATCGTTTCATACAAACTAATCTTGAAGAATTTTCTCGAAGAACGTGCTGTCACAAAAGGAAAATAAAAAACGAGGCACAAAACACCGAATAAAATAATCAGCGCAATGAGAAGTAGCCTACGAATTAAGAAACGAAGAACGCACGATCGTCTTGCAAGCCATGCTACGAAAATCCAAGCATCGTCTCGAGAGATTAAATCAGTTTAAATGAAGGCGCACTTTATATGCCATTAATTTTGTGTTTCGTGCACTTTTTAAAAAATCCAATGTAGAACATTGAAAGTAGAATGTATGAGTCAGATTTTTAGGTATTTTTCTTTGCATCAAGTGTTTCCAACCACTGTGAAAATGGCATGCGTCAAGTGTTTCCAACCTAAAGTAGTATAAAATTGAAGGGTGGACAGCACTAGTGGACTACTTGCATTTTTTCCCGTAGTAAATATATTTTCCACGGGAAAAAATGCAAGTAGTCCACTCCCGTGCTGTCGCTAACACAGCGCTGACAGAGGCGATTACGATCCAGTAGTTTACTATATGAAGGGTGGACAGCACTAGTGGACTACTTGCATTTTTTCCCGTGGGAAAAAATGCAAGTAGTCCACAAGTGCTGTCCACCCTTCAATTGAAGGTTTTTCGTCAATCGTTTGCTTGCTTCTTTGCCTTTGGAAAAAACTTAACACCTCTAAATCAAGCATGAACTTTGCACTTCTATTAGCTGGACTTACTTCAAGCCAAATTAGATTGTAAATATCAATTGCATTCGCTCAAATTTTCTTCCATTTCCAGGTAAAAAAACTGCATTTTGATGATCAATAACGTGATGAAAATTGAAAAACCGGAGTCTGGCCTCGTCTACTCCGGCACGTCCCGCTGCTCAACAGTGCTTTGAGGTTCGTAAACCTCAGTTCTAAATAATGGAGAGAAATTCTTCTTTCACTATTAGTGATAACATTTTGATGCTATAACTTATGAGTAGCTGAGTATAGCACTATTCACTTTTTGTTGAACTTATAACGAACATCTCACGAAATGCGAGTTTGGTGGTTCTGGCTTGGTGCGGTTCCCTACTCGACTCAAGGACTTGGTTGTCATGCAGAGTTATGATACTGTGTTTTATGACTTGACCATGAGGTCAGAGAGAGAGATGTCTTCACCACCCATGACGGGACTCTAGTTGATGACTCACTTGTTACGTTCGGGAGCACATTTTTTCTGAAATAACGCCTCAGTGTGTTGTTGCGACCTACACTAAGCTTCACAGAATTACGTGTACAGTAAAAATTACTTGTAACTTCACTGTTTGCCAGTTCTCACTTCATTCTAGAAAACCCTACAGTATGAAACGCCTCTTCGTTGCTCAACTAATTTCTCTGCCTGTGAGTACAGAATTGAATGGTACAGTAAAATGAAAAATATAATTGTTACGACTTCATTAGGACGCTCATCTGCCAGAGCAGGGTTGATAAAAACTTGTGGACTCCAGACTTAGAACTGCAATTTGGGTACCTCACTCTTTGCCAAAACCAATGTAGCTTCAACTGCCTTTAATTTCATACGACGAACTATAAGATCTTTAACTCTGGTACCGGCTGTCTTCACTAGAACCCAAGAAACAGAATTGAAGCAATTTATGACCCTGCTGAATGCATTGTATTAAAACTGTTATATTGTTTAACTGCCGTCTTTGTGAGCAGTTAATTTCGCTCATGAAGAAGCATATCGACTCTTAGATTTAACGACCAATAAGAAGCTGTCAAATGAAGACTCATTACCGTTTCTTCATATTTTGCTCACTACGACAAACGCTAAATACACGCCACATTCTCATGTTTACATGTGTGCGTGATCTCAAAAAATTACCACAATAACCGATGACGATCACCTTATCGGTGATAATCGATAACTGGTAGTTAATTTATCGCCCTACAAAGTGATGATCAATACATTTATAAATTCAAAATTCCAATTCCAGCAGTAACGATATTGATATTTTAAATGAAATATCTACAAATTTAAATCTCTTTTGGTATCATTATATATGAAAACTTAAAACAAACAGTAGAGAAATTGTCGTAAAAATTTCCAATTATTCAACGTTTCTTGCGTATCTGCATTAATGAAAGTTTGCTTTAATTCAAATGCCTGCCTTATATGATATTTTGAAAGCTAAAACTTGAGCATGCTCTTGTATCTCTTCATAAATTTGAACATGTTGCAGTTTTTACCAGATGATGCTCTTGTGAAGGGAGAAGAAGCGTTCAAGCAAAGCTTAATGAGGAATTAGTGAGAGCATTGTTAAAGGCTTGGTCTTGAGCTTCACAGGAGCCTTGGGTACATCTGTCAATTTTTGTGTCTTAAGACACACTGCTAGCTCGCACCTGTACTCAACTGCAACTAAAAATTAAACTTATCGATTATCAAAAGTTTTGAATCAAAAGTTTAGGTGATATCAATTCATCGATAAGGTGTGAAAAATAATTATTGGATAATCAGTAATCCAATACATGTAATTATTGCGATAACGCCCCTACGGGTGTTGATAATTTTCAGAATACATAGTATTCTTTAAACTAATGTTATTTATAACTCATGTGTTTCCACAAGTTAATTTTGTACGTTTGTTACAAAATCTTGCATCATGGTAGGAAATATTAAATATATATATATATATATATATATATATATATATATATATATATATATATATATATATAAGCTTAAATTAAAACATTATGCTCAATAACAACAGATCAGGTAAATTAAAAGTCGGTATTTCTTCACGTATGTAATGAATATTTGTTCAGGGAGGGCAACTTTATGTTCAAAACTAATAATGAGTGGATCCCATGGATGCAGCAACACCATCTGCGAGATTCTCTTTCAACGAATTTTTCGGAATGATTTACTTATTTTAGGAAAACTTGACTTTATGCCACACAACCTTCGTAAACACTTGAGGCACCGGCCAGATTTCTTTTCTCTGTTCCTTCAGTGAAAAAGATCCTGCATTCACTGAACCATCTGTTACTCGCTCGTGTTCGGAGTCACATTCTTCTTTATTCAGAATCAAATGGTTTATTGTTTTAAGAAAGAGAGCATCGTTCCTTGAAAAGCCCTGTTTAATTTTAACTTTCATGAACAAAAATGGCTGAAAATCGATTGCTTTGGTCTGACTAAACAAGAAGCTTTTTTGTAATGTTCTGTGTAAACTAAACTACAGAGAAGCATCATCATTAAGCTACGCACCCAGTCTCGAAATCTCCACCTCTCGCTTATTTTACACTAACCTCAAGAAAAATCACGACTACCATCTTATGGGATGAAAATACGATGAAAGACACTAAACATAATATTTAAAATAATTACTTGCTGGTCGTTTTCATTAATTGACTCCTATTTTGAAGCACAATCATATACCTTACTAAAATTAACGATAGAGTAACGATGAACAATATTGATATTAGTGGTATAGGTATTCAAGCTTAAGGCGCTCTGCAAGCGTATAACTTCTATGAGAGCCGTAAACTGCAAGTCACGTCTTGGCTAACATGGAAACCAAACGCCGTGACAGCTGGTTAAACTTGACCAACTCTTGCCCCTATGTGACCTTCAACCTTGTTATTGACTTGTTGTGTGTGTTGTTTATTTCCCGTGTAGATGAATGTATATGAGTGTGTTTTAGACCTTTAGTAATTTGTTTTGTAGGGGTTTTGTTCTGCTATATTGGAATTGTATTTGTGGCTGCTGTTAGCATTATATATTTTTGGTGATAGCTTGAGCCTTGTAGGTGAATTTATTTTTCGTGTATTTGATCCTGTTTTCGAACTGTATTAATCGTTTGTTTAGATGTTGTGGTTTGCTAGATTAGAAGTGTATTTTTTGTGCCTGTTAGCTGTATTTGTTGTGCCTGTTAGGTTAATGTAAGTGATAAGATGTTCGAATTTGGTTAATTTGTCGTGCTAGGTTTATTGATGTTTACTACTAGGTTTTTAATTTTCGTACAGGCTTTCTATAGTTGTGGTGGTAGGTTAATGTCTATTTTCTGTAGATGAATGTATATAATGAGATGTTAGAACGTTAATAATGTTTGCCGCTAGGTGTATATTTGTTTCGTACTAGGTGAATGTATTTTGGCTGTAGATGAATGTAATTGATGGTGTTTGAATTGTAGTAATTGTTTGTTGATGTGTGTTGGTATGATCTATCCAAACTGTAATTAATGTTACTGTTAGCTGTAGTTAACTGCGTCGTTCGCTAGAGAGTTTTGTAGCATGAACGGTATCACTCAATGTACCATTCATATTTCTGTAATAGCACGTTAAAATATAAGTTAGCATTTATATCATTAAAATATGTTAGCAATTACCTAATTGAATATAAGTTTGAATTTATCTAATTTAATATAAGTTACCATTTAATTCATTAATCTCACTAGAGATTGTCGTAAAAATTATTACAGAATTTTAGCCTTGTTTTAGTCTCTTTGGCAAGGTTAGTGACAACCCAGGGATATATTTTATTTATATTAAATAATCAGATCTGAGCGTTCCAAAATAAACAAAGGACTATTAGGCTGGCAACATTCGCGGATCCTACCCCCGTTTCCGGCCCGCAATAAATTACACATTGTATTCCATCAAACCCTGTTCTGTGAGTTTGTTATTTCATCCTTTAATTCATCATAATTTATATGGAACCTACCTGAGTTCTCATATATTCAGAACAAAAAATTATGTTCAAGAAGAATTTGAAGGTAGTTCCAAGTTGAAAGGTTCTCGTGGAACTGCAAAAAAAAATTAAGAAGTGGTTTACAGATCTTAGGACAAATGAGCATAGTTTCACATAGTCCGTTTATGGATCATTACATCATGAGCTTAAAAACCAGCCTGTACAGCAAATGATTGTGTTTAGATACATGATGCAAGTTAGAGCAGAATTGCATTCAGAAGTCAGTTTATTCAATTTGAAAAGCTAATGAAAATTGTGGAAATAGTTAAAGGAAAATCGATAGGTAGTAAAACTCAGAAGCAAGGAGGGAGAATTTATCTTGTCTTTCAATGTTTAATAACATGAAAAAGTTATAATGAATAATTTTAAATTATAAATTTTAAATATTAATTGCTCACCGCCATATTCCGTTGCTATCATAGCGCTTCTCTTCAACTCTATCGTAGATTGCTTTAATGAAATTAATTCTATAATATGAGCGACGGAAACTTAAAAGCTTTTGTACGTGAACCAAACTCAACTTCCTCTCCCATTTGAAGTGGACATGTCCGGTCTGTGTGCGCTGTACATACTACGATGTATCCATTATCTCTGCTCTACTTGTGTTATTATTTTGTTTCTGACATACTTTTCATGTACAGCAGACTACGCTATTTCACTATTGCTTCGGTGTCCATTATATCTATTACCTACTTTTCATTCTCAGACTCTAAAGATGTATGTCAAAATTGAAGGATATACGTGATAATCTTTAACAAAAATATAGCTTGTTCTATTTGAATTCGTCAGATTTGTCTCCTCTGCCTTTATCAGTGTATTTTGTTTAATTTTTGGGCCTAAATTAGTTCTGCCTGACATGACAAGATTGGTGGTGTGTGTTAACATTTGTGGTAGTTATCATGTGGAAGAGTGAGTGAGTATTACGTATCTTGGTTAACGTCAAGATTTATTCATGAAATTTAATTAAGAAAGTCCCAGGAATACGCTCTTTATTTAAACAAGATCAAAATTCACGTTCACCGCTACTCATATTTTAACTAAATTTTAGGTTCATTCATAATTAAGCATGCTCTACTGCTTAAAGTAGTAAATTCCAGACGCAAGCATAGAGACTCTTTTCTGGGTTTTCTGAAACGCTGTAGAGAAAAACTCGACCCATCAAGTTATTTTACTGGTCTGAGGCTCTTGCCTCAGATGTGCCAACAGGATCCCCTATGTTTGACTTCTCTAAAATATCAACTTTGCAGGTGCAGTCCTGGTTCCAAATTGAGTGATGATGGCTCAACTTGTGAAGATATCGACGAGTGTATCTTCTTACAATGTCTCAACGGCGGAACCTGCACCAACCAACCGTTGGGTGAGTCCCGCTTTGAGGTGCTCGAATAGAGTCCCACAAGTTTTAACAAAGTCCATGATTATCAAATGATCGATCGTTAAATTTTAGGTTAGGACGGGCCGGTTCCAAAATTCGGGCCCATGTAAGTACTAATAACTATAATTCGTTCAAGACCAACGCCGATAAGGTATTAGTAATCTCAAATGGAATGATTGTAACTATTGTCACACTACTGTTCAAATCATGAAAAGGTAGTAGAGACTCGCCTATACCAGGCAATACCACCAAATTGAAGATGGGACAACATGAGGACAAATTCAAGATGAAACTGCAACAAAACACACGAATAATCATGTCAGAAAAAATTACTATTGCAACTTCTAGCTTGGACAAATAGTTAGTTAACATAAGTAATACTATGCAGAACAACTTTGTAATTGTATTCAGTATGTTTTCTTATAGGTGTCACACCCTCTAGAACTTATTAAGAAGGCTTACACTTGCTGCTTCCTATATTATTTTACTTCATGCATCATTTCATTTCTCCTTTAGAGCTTCAATAACAGTGAAAATTCTTCAGACTCAAGTACTTGCCACGAACAACAATCAATAATCTTGAGATCTGATGACAAGGACGGCCATTCTTATTTGTTTTGAAGGCATGACGCTTGTTCGTTCACTGCTGTTGTGCTGCACAAGTACTATGTCCCACCACTCCGCTTCTTTGGACAATGGTTATTATTACTATGCCCCACTTCAGAAGTGCCTTCTCAATACGTTCTTTGAATACAATAATTCGTAAATTTTCACTCCTAAAGACACAAAAAATGAGAGGCAACGGTCCTCTTTCTTAAATAAGTACTCAAATAGCTGCTCGTTTTTGACATCGCAATTTTTTCCATAGCGTCGGATTGCCTTGCGACTTACCAACAGTAGGCGATAACTTAACATGTTTGTTGCGATGCGACCCACCGGTGGGTCACTGAGGTTAGGTTCTGTAATTTTTTCCAAGTCTTTTAGTGACTATGCGTACAAAGTGAAGTTTTACACCAATCAGGCAATCGCAACAAACGTGTTAAAGGATTAAGAGTATGCTAAACAGGAAAGGAGTTTCTAATGTGTCAAATAATATTCTAATATTTTTAGCTTGCAAGCTTTAGTAACAGGGACTTTGTGTCAAGTAATATCTTACTTCCGGCAAACTTGTTTTCATTCATGACTTTAGAAAAAGTTAAATTGTTTGAATATTTTACCGTGATACCGTTAGATTGTGTCTACTTATTTTGTGTATGTTTCAAGGAAAAGTTTCAGTTTCAGTTGATCTTCGTTGTCGTTGAACTTCGTGGCTTGTGTTTTGTTATTCTCTTGTAATGTCAACAATTTCCGTGTCTGAAAGTGGTTGGAGTTGGTCGTGGCAGCTAATCTGTAGGAGCTAATTGTCTAATAGTTAAGAATTTTATCATACTTGGTTATTTTTCAGCTTTAAGTCCTCATTTAGAGCTAAACTTTTACTATCCCGT
The DNA here is from genome assembly GCA_006783055.1 of Trinorchestia longiramus. Classification (NCBI taxonomy): domain Eukaryota; kingdom Metazoa; phylum Arthropoda; class Malacostraca; order Amphipoda; family Talitridae; genus Trinorchestia; species Trinorchestia longiramus. The sequence goes on from VCRD01004472.1 coordinate 35,853, forward strand.
ACAATTCTCGTTTCACTTCTTCAAGCATTGCGTGGTAAAATGGCAAAAACTCTAAAAGTAGTTCGTATAGGTGATTGGCCCACATAGAGAGCGGGAAAAAAGGGATACACACTTTTAATTGCACTAACTTATTTTCTGTTAAGCAGAAGAAATAAATGCAACCCCATCGGAAAGCTGAAAACATAGAATTTATTAACATATGCTACAAATTTTCAAACTGAATTCCTCTGGCTTCAATACAGCGGGATAGCTGAAGGTCGAAATCACAGATTACGTTCTGTAGAGTTTCGCAGGGTATAGCTGCAATAACTTTCCGCCATTTCTCCTTTATGTCAGTGACATTCTCTAGATTAATGTTGAATACCTTCTCCTTCACAAATCCCCATTCTATAAGAATATAAGGGAAACAGGTCTGGAGATCTTGGTGGCCACAGGACGTCCCGATTCCCTGCGATGACCGGCCCAGAAAAACGAGATGTCAACCAGTCCATGACGTTCCCCTGGGCAGGTTGTTTCAAGGAATGGCGACGTTCTGTGGCTGCCGAGATCTCTAGGCATGTTTCCCTCAGATTTTTATTGATGGTATTTGTGAGGTAAAAGATTTTCAACGTAAATCTACATGGTATTACTGACATGAACGTGGAATTGCGGGAAATCTTCGCAGCTATAATCAGTAAAACTCTGCCTAACGTAATCGGTGATTTCGATCGTCGGCAATCCCGATGCATTGAACCCAGAGGAGCTTATTTTGATAATTTATAGCTCGTGTTAGTAAATTCTTATTTCTTCAGCTTTCCAATGGTGGTTGTATATACATTCTCTGCTGAAAAGAGAACAAGTTATTGCAAATTGAAGAGTGTATACTTTTTTGGCCCATCCTGTACCTATTCAGTGTTCCCTCACTTATCGCGGGTGTTACGTTCCAAGACCACCCCGCAATAAGTGAAAATCTGCAATGTAGGGACACTATATTTATTTCAACATCACGCATTAAGTAACAATATAATATCATTTTATAACTACGCACACGCTATAGTTTGATGCTAACATAAAGTGGAAGAGCTGTGAGGGGAAGCTCCGCTCGAATGGAAGAAAACAAGTTTCGACAGTTAGTGAGCCAATCAGCGAATGGGATAAAGAGCAGCATTCTTTGGCTGGTCGCTTCAATCAACTAACCAATCGTGTGCTGTTTATAATCTCACGTCGGCAAGTAGCGTCTCAAGCAGCCGCTGTGCAAATCCTACTGTTCGTTTTTGGCGTATTCATCCGTTGAGTAAACACACTATATACCGTAAATCGTATTTTTTTTGTGATTTATAATATTCTCTAAATGTTATAATGAATATTTTTAATATATTTTTACACATTTTGTGACTTTTAATGCAAACTTCATCAAATATATACATTACTGTACAACACGTACTACGTATGGGCAGATCGAATACCGCAAAAATCTGTGAAACAGCGAAAATAACGCGATAAATATTTTACATTAATATTTTTGGGAAACCCGCGAAATAGCGAGTCAGCTATAAACGAAACGCAAAGTAGTGAGGAAACACTTTATTTAATAAAATTCTTTTGTATTAGCCTGCCTACTTGTATTAAAATTGGTTGAAAATTTTGTGCTAGTTTTTGTGCCCTCATAGTACTTCGTTCCATCTCTGGTTTCAGAGTCACTCGTTTTCAGCTTAGACTTACTGGCTAGGATTTTTTTAGTTAAAACTTCACGAGCATAGGGTTCGTTATTTATAACCAAAGTTGTGACTCTTCACAACACGCTTAGAATTCTAGGCTGCTGGATTGCAACTGAATCTGTAAAATTATGTTAACAGAGCATTGTCAGACCGTAATTTTCATATCGAGGGTTGGATTCACATAACCGAAGTTCAACGTCTAACAACTCCTTGTTATGACCCATTGACCTATCCTATGACTTAAATGTGCCCTATTCTTGTCCAAAGGATATCGTTGTTCCTTCCCTCCATCCATCACCGGAGCTAACTGCAACATGAGCATCCAACACGACTCTTGGTCCAGGCTGCAGCTACCCGCCATCGCTGCAGCGGCCCTCTTAGTGTCCTTTCTAACAGGTGCTCGTGTCTCTGCCGCTCTGTATGAGCAGTTCGTATAAAAGTACTATATTGGTCTTTATGGAGACCTGACCATGTAGAACATATCCAATAGGAGCTATAATATGATCGGTTCGCATGAGTGTTATACGAGACGTATTAAGGTACGTGCCATTCTGGTATAAAACACAGGAACAATTTTTAGTACCTTTTTTTGATAGTGCAGACCTAAGTGTACTTTCTAGCTTAATTTCCCTCGTTTCTCAGTATAATTTCCACCTATGTAAAAACACTTATCGTATCGTTCACCCAGGTTTTGAGTTCCATTCACATAGATAGATACCTGGAGCTTGGTTGGATAGCCACCGTAGTCGAGTGGTCTACGGCTTGTGTTGTGTATCAGGTCTCTGCTTCATGCGGAAAGACTGCGGGTTCGAACCCGGCCGTGAACACGAGACATTTCTCGTTGCTTCTTCGTGCCGTGAGCTCGCACATATCGGTAAGGCTTACTGGGTAAGCAGTCATGGCTCATGGACACGCCCATCAAACCTCCCGGGATCATGGAGTTTCATCATCACCCCTACTCTAAGAATGTTAACCTTAAGAATTTGAAAAACCAATGTACTAAATGTCTATGTACTGTGTACTCTATTGGAAATAAAGATTGTTTGTTTTTGTTTTGTTTTTTTGGTTTGCCAACCACTCTAGCATAAAAAATCTGGAGCCTGGTTTGCTAACAACTCTAGCATAAAAACCTGGAGCTTGGTTTGCCAACAACTTAAGCATAAAAAACTGGAGCCTGATTTGCTAACAACTCTAGCATAAAAACGTGGAGCCTGTTTAGCCAACAACTCCAGTAAGGCCGTTTGACGTCGTCATCGTCGTCTTAGCACTAACCACCAATGTGTTTCTTTAAAAGTAATAAGATGTGATAACCACTGTACGCTAGCTCAAGCCCATACAGAAGGTAATGAAGCTGTTTCCAGCCATATTACCCAATGAGATATTGGTTTGATGAGCCATTTGTGGACAAGTATTGTAGAGAACAACGTCTGTTGCTTACTGCGTTCACCATCGTGCACCTTCAAACATCTATCCTTAAATACTTAAACCCATTTTCTTATCATTCCAGCGGCCATAGCGTTTTCCCATACACATCACTAATTTTGGTTGCTTTCACATCACTTGCATTTAAAAAACGAATGTCAGTATGTATTAAAAGAAACTTTATTTCCAATAGAATATACAGGACAGATACATTGGTTTTTCAAATCCTCGACGTTAAGATCTAGAGAGTGGTGATGAATACTTATTGATAAGATCTTAAGAGTAGTAATAGAATGAGGCGGTAGGAACGAGCCTTTTAGGCCCATTCTTGAGTTGGTACCCAAGTCCCATGCCGTAATTTTAGCCAAGCGATGGTCATACACAAACTGACCACCGCGACAGCGGGCCTCGAACCCGGGTCTTCTCGCATCACAAGCGAGTTCGCTCACTAGTCGACCCAGCTGGTGGTATAGTCGACCAAGCTGGTAGTAAACTGACGGATGGATTTGAACCTACACCGCTAACGTAATCCATCATTTACACAAGCCTTAGACCACTCAGCCACGAGGTTCATAGATAGTAGTTTCAA
>VCRD01004473.1:13998-26825 GCA_006783055.1 Trinorchestia longiramus
GTTCTATCCGCGTTTCCGGTACGGACTGTATAAATATCGGCCCCCGGTGCCAATAGCTTTTGTCGCCGTTAAAATTCGTGTGTGTTGTGCTTAAGTGCGGGTAAGCATGTTATTCTAAGTATCTTGGACTTGTAATTTTTATGCTTAACCTTGCCAGTAGCATCTGATTTCTTTGGTGTCGTTTAGATTTTCCCCTGGTGGTTACTTCTTCTCCGGTGAAGTATTAAAGCAAGCCTAGTGGTAGGAATTGTTCTATAGGACGACTGTGATAAATCAGTGACTGGGCTGTAGTAATAATAGATAGTTTTCTCAATCCTTGTGCTCATTACTATTCTCAAAGGACCTCATTTGAACAGGTCATTGCTAAATACAGTATTTAGTCTAGTATAAAATTTCCTCTGGTGTAGATTTTTATAAAATCATATTCTATTTAAGATATGTGTGCTTAAGATATTTTTATTCTTATGCATCAAAGATTGGAAACCTAGTTATGAGGTTATAAGGATTTTAGAACTAAAACCAAACTTAAGAATTACTATGTGCTTCTTTTATATAAATGACTGTATTAATACTTTTACAGACCTAAAAGCTATTCCTTTAAGGTCTAAAACCACTAAATTTGTAGCTATCGCCTGATCAGCTAATTCTATCAACTTGCACTTAACTCGACTTGTTCCATGATATTAATTAACTAGAAATACCTCTCTGGTACTTCTTTATTCTAAGTTATTCCTGTTTTTTTAGATATATAAACTTTTTATATATGTCTCTTCATTCAAGACAGTTTGCCCCTTTTTGAGTTTTATTGCCTTTAGTAATCATAAAGAAACCAATTCCCCCCCAGTATTAAAAGTGTTAACATCAGAACATTGTGAATATTGCAAGCTCCTAGTGCAAGACATCTTTAATGATTGGAATTGTTAGGGTTTAGTTAAGCAAGGCCTTTTTGAGCTTCTTCTAGAAAATCATACTCATCCTTTTATCCCTCTGTGCAGCCGTCATTCCTTTCTTCACCCACTGTTAGTAATACACTTAGAAGCTACAAAGTCATCAGCACCAATTAACACACTACTGTCTTGACTAAGGCACGGCACATACTCAGTCATAATGAAAGACTGAAATAAACAGATATTGATACCTCTACATCTCAGAGGCTGAGTTGACTCAATCTCCCTAACACTTAACACCATTCATCATCACAAATTACGGGCAGCTGGAACTACTTCCCTGTGATCAACCTGAGTCTTCACTTCCACCCCGAGGACCCTCCTTTTTGGCAAGATCCCATGCATGTTGAAGAACGAAGAACTCCCTTATTTACTCATTCTGGCCTGCAAGAATAAAAGCTGAGTCTAAAACCTAACAGCCTTTATTTGACCTCAAGTCTAGGTCACAGCAGCAGTATCATAAAAGAACCCCTTTATTAAAATTAGTGGAGTTCATTGGTGAGAAATAGCACCAATGAAGATTAACTTTACATGGTAGTCTTAAAGAGAACGGCTATATTTCCGTTGTCGTCGTTTAGAGAGAGTTCTTCAACGGTAGTGATACGATCGTCTTCGCAGCTGGCAGGTTCATTCATGAACACGATCAAAATCGGAGCAACGATTGGGAGCCAAGATCGAGAGCCAAAAATGGGAATCGAGAGCCAGACTGAGGGCAGGGAACTTGAGATCCTTGTACTGAGACCTGTCCAAATAGGGACTAATAAGTAACTCGAAATGAATACAAAATTTAGGAAAAGAATAAATGTCACGAGACAACATTATAAGACAACTGTTGAGTAAAACACTAAAGCATCGTACCGACTTGACTGACTGCTAAAGGAAAACAAAACGAAATGCCGGTAGGCAGCTTCTCCCCGAGGCTGTGAAATTTAATAACTGTATCAAAACGGTTGGTTGATCTTTTAGTAACCCTTTCATAAATACTCAAACGTCGAGACTTGAGTGATACGAATCTCGTCAGTGATATTTGCTGCCTGATGCAATGGTTATTATTCAAAATATACTACACCACTACTACTTCAAACGCAATCTAAATCATTTGAATGAAACGTTACCACACTGAAATGAGATTTGACTATACAATTTAGCTGTCAACTAATTCGCTATTTCACAAAAGGATGTAGGGGCTCGGAAATATCGTAATTAAATTAGAATGATCTGGGAGTCGATACAAAAATATGATGTATTTTAGTAATATTTTAGAGTTAATTTTATACCTATTTCCCGTCATTTGAGACTAGTATTTCAAAGTGAAAATTTAGTCGTAGTTTCGGCTTCAAAATTGTAACCCTCGTCTATAGGAGACCGAAGTCAACCACGAGCCTATAGGCTAGGTGCCCGTCAGTTTCCTCGCAACCGTTACCCAGTGAACAGCAATTTTATTCGCGCTCTCAGTCTCTCTGACGGGTTTCAGTTTCAAGTTTCAGTTTCGGTTCAGTTCAGTTTCAGTCTAGTTCAGTTTCAGTTCCAGTTTCGGTTTACGGATCTCACGTACCCAATAATAAATCTGCAAGCTACGAAACCGATCGTATCACTACCCTCGAAGAATCCCATCAAAACAGTGACAACAGAAAAATAACTCGTTCCCCTAAACTGGAGGGAAAATTTCGACACCGAACTCGACCCGAACTTAAAGATCTTGAGATCTCCAGAAAAAATCTTGAAGCAAACAGTTCCATTAATTATTTTCGTCCTATACATCGTAGAACATTCAATTTGGTCTCAAATTAAAGTTAATAACCCCCTCTCACTGAATAATTATAAATTTACCCCCTTGCTTAACCACCCGCACTTGGGGTGACGCCGTTCGTTGACACCCATTTTCGAATCCACTAACGATATTTATACCTTCCGGTTAACGTAATTATTTCTCTTCTATTCATCCCACAAACTTCATTTACATATCAAATCAAAGCAAACATTCTATACATGTGCTGTGGATAAATTAAAACCTCTTACAATCAACCTTTACTAGCATGAGGCACGCCAATCCTCGACACTCGTTTTGGACTCCACTAACGATATTTATACCTTCCGGTTAACGTGATTATTTCTCATCTATTCATCCCACAAACTTCATTTACATGTCAAATCAAAGCTAAAAACTTTCTCATAATACATCGTTTCATCGATTCTTTTAAGTACAGCTAGACTATTCCATTGCACTTTTTCCTGTGTTATCTTTCCTCTTTTTTCCCCTAACATAATACGCATACTTGATCGTTCACCGTGCAATAAAAATCATTATATTTACCTCAATGTGCATCACAATCACATTTGTGTTCAAAGTGAACATGTTCAAACAATTTGTTGATATACGCGAAAGTGTTTCACTGCAATACTTCATTTCAAGAAACCCGTCCAACTCCTTCAAAGTAATTCAGCAATCAGAATAATTAGTACCCATAAACGCCAAGAGTATTATTATTAATACCAGGAGTATTATTAGGATGATAGATAGCGTAGGAAACTAATTCAAAGGCCTATGCCCGATGGCAGAATGAAGACACCGCTGCTGGAAGGAACGCAAGGTTTCATGAAGGTCCGAAGAAGGGAATTCCTTTTGCAGGGGTTCCTCTCGTTCAATTCTTTCATGAAGAATTTGCAGCGATGAGAAACAAGGTTGAGGTAGTTGGCAAAAATTCGATTCATTCAGGAAATGAGTCTCCAGACGAGGAGCCCGACGTTGAACAGGGAAAAAATTTTAATTCAGGCGAATCATCTAGAGAAACGAGCTATGAGCATTATAAACAGTATTGCAACTCTATTGAAAATGAAGGAAGCCGTAGAACACAATGTTCTCAAAATTCTTGAAAGCAGGAAAACAAAGAATATCTCAACGAAGAAACTGCATTTGTTAAGGAAGGGGATGACGAAAATAAACAAGGTGACTTCTTTGACAATGAAGAAGACTCAAGAAGTGAAGAAGAAGAAGAAGAAGAAAATTCGTCCAACCAAGGAAACGCAGAATATTCCAACGAAGGTAATCAATCACTTTACGAAATGGATAACAAAGCTGATCAAGATTGCGGCTCCGTTGAAAAACAATGGAACTACAGTACAGACAATGAAGAAAACGTAGTCGGCGAGGCGAACAGAAAATATGTCAACGAAGAAGACAGTGCAGATAACAACAATTGTTTGCAGACTGAAGCCAATAACAGACAAATTCCGCCAGAACAAAATATGCATTCACAATCAGACAGCTCCTCAATTAGTAATGAAAATGCGTGCTTTGATGAGTCGTTCGAACAACGTCGTCAGTGTACTGCTTTGATGGCAGAGCAGACAGCGCGCCGTGAATCTGTCCATGATAAGCTTCAAGCTTACCTTAAAAGAAAAAATCTAACTTATATTCTCAGGATAAAGTCTTTGCTGATAGAAGAACTGACAATTCCTTGCCTGAAAACATATTCCAATGCGGACACAAGCGACACATTGCTCTCTTTAAAGAGGTGCGGGTAATAAATTCTCACTGCAGCTTGGTATTTTACCACCACAAGAAAGAGTTTGGGAATTGGATTGGGAGCCCGGATTATTCTTTCTTGGTAAAGTGTAGTGAGCCATCGTGTCAGCTTAAGAAGAAAGTGGTGTATTTCGAAGGTAAAAAAACAATGATGGAGACGATACTGTGTTCCTACTGGTCAAAAACGAAGCGAACAAGACTCACAAACAACCTTCTACCGAGGAAAGAAGAACAATAGGAGAAAAAGTTGTCAAATACGAACCAAACAACGTTTATAACCAACAAATTCTAGAAAACTCACAAGCCGGAGAAATTAAAAGTGGAAAATTACTATCCTTGGATACCTTAAAAAACTGGGAGCAAAAATTAGGAATGCAGACAATTTCAGCACTAATGAAGAAACTAACCTAAGGATTACGATCACAGCGATACAAAATTCAGACGCAGAGAATAAAATCGTCCCCAGTTTCATACAGGATCATAGTGAAGTAACAGGCAAACTAATAACGCAATCAGAAGGCGAGATTCGAGAGCTTGCCAGATGCAAGGATGTTACACTGTACTTAGATTGCATAGGGAGTATCATCAATGGCAAAGACTGTAGTAAATACTTGTACCATGCTCTTGAGTATCAACGAGTGAGTGGCGCTCCACCGCTCACTGCAATTTCAATGTTGACTAAAAGGAAGTCCACAGATGCCATTGAGAACATTGTGGCATAATGTATAAATTAGCACTTGGCACCTCAACGTGGACGCCTTGGCTTGAGTGAGGGATGCTGCGCAGCAGTGCCAGGCGGCCAGTCGTGGGTTGTGCCCTGTCGCGGTTGTGTGTTGGGACCGTAGTCGTGCGAGCAGGAATAGGCTCAGGTGCAGGTTGCAGGCTGGTTGTTCGTTAGAAGTAGTAGTCGTCATGGAGATCTGTACTCGTAGAATATTAGGGTAAGTAGAGTCAGTTGCTAACACTAGTATAGGGATAATCGTTACGTAAATAGAGGACGTGTGTCACGGTTGAAGGTTGTCGATATAGCATCGTCCACGGTTAGAGAACAGTCATCCGGTACGTGAAGCAACGCTGACCGAAGAACAAGCTGAATAGAGTGTTGTTAAGACTACTAGTTGCAACTCTACGGTATTTTCTAACGCGAATTCGCTAACCTCTATTTGACTTGGTCTTCAGACTGCGTTCCTTCTCGTACCGGATGAATGTCCTCTAACCGTGGACGATGCGACATCAATAACCTTCGACCGTGACACACAACCTCTACTCGCGTGACGATTATCCCTATACTAGTGTTAGTAACTGAATCTACTCAGCCTAATATTTTATGAGTACAGATCTCCACGACAACGACTACTTATAAAGAACAATCAGTCTGCAGCCTGCACCTGAGCCGTTTCTTGCTCCCACAACTACAGTACCGATACAAACACGACAGGACCCAACCCGCAACTGATGCTGCCCCCGCATCATCCCTCACTCAAGCTCAGGCGTCGCCGTTGAGGTGCCAATTACTAATTTATACATTATGCCACATAGAGGTAAGCGAATTCGTGCTATAAAATATCGTAGAGTTGCAACCACTAGTCTTAACAACTAGCATGTTAGCTACTCTCATAGTAAATTACAGAAAAGTAGTAGGTTAAGCTCTTGCTCCAAAATGCAAAGTAACCGACCATGGTTTCCCTAATCTTAATGCCATTCTGGCTGCATTCCAGTTAGGGGATTTAACATCCTACCTGTATAGGGTGTGGGCTATACCAGAAGAAGATCCTCATTTCCCTCTTATAAAGCTGTGTAAAGCGCATTTCATGAAGAATATTGCAGTCAATGTGAAAGCAAAATACCCAAAATTGAAGCCTAAACAACGTCGATTAATCATGACCTACTTTGCTGCTATGATTGAAGCCCAAGGCAAAAACGAGCTATATGCGATGTTCCAAGACTTTGCATGAATGCCGAGTGCGTTCAACATACATCACCCCCTGAGAAAAAAGAGAACAGTTGACAGCGGTAGTGGAACTGAAAGAAACGGTTACTTCACTTTTGCGAAAAGAAATGGGCCAGCAAAATCAATGCTAGGCATGGAGAAGAAATGACGTAAGTATTTCAGTGAAACACTTTCTCGCATATTAACAAAATGTTTGAACATGTTCATTTTGATCACAGCTGTGATTTGTAAGTACATTGCAGTAAATATAATTATTAATATAACCGTACCTTATTTTTCAGAATGTTAGCTTTGATTTGATATGAAAATGAAGGTTGTGGAATGAATGGATAAGAAATAATTACGTAGTACGGAAGGTATATATATCGTTGGTGGACTCTAAAACGGGTGTCGAGGATTGGCGTGCTCTATGCTAGCAAGGTTGATTGTAGGAGGCTTCAATTTATCCACGGTACATGTCTAGATTGTTAGCTTTGATTTGATATGTAAATGAAGTTTGTGGGATGAATAGATGAGAAATAATAACGTTAACCGGAAGGTATAAATATCGTTAGTGGAGTCCAAAACGAGTGTCGTGGGTTGGCGTGCCCCATGCTGGTAAAAGTTGATTGTGGGAGTGTCCTGACAGGTCAGGATATAAAATAAATATAAAAAAATTAGAACTTGCATTTGAGAATATGGGACTGAGGGATAGTCGCTGTCTGGCAATACCGAGACTCCAGCAGTTTAGCCACTTGTGTGCCGGGTAGCTTTGTCTTTCCCGCCGCCATAGAAGTCACAGTCACATGTAGCCAGCATCGTTCGTAAAAACAGTGTTAAGTCCACACCAAATCAAAAATGTAAGATATTGTGTGAAGTGTAAAACCTAATCGTGAGTATACCTAACTCTATAAGTCCGTCGATATCAGCATTATTCTAATTGTGTATTATCATAACTGTAAAAATGCAGTCATAGCCTATGCAGAGGAGGCCAACTGTGATACCCATAGGACACTGAAGAATGCTCAAGGTACTAGAGTCATTTAATATAATATTCTGTCACCAGTCATAGCTGTAGAATTTGTGTGATACTGATATGTATCAGGATATGTATTTCATGTGAGCCAAGAAGTATCTCATCAGTGTTTGTGATAAATTAAATGTCTTTTTCTTCCTGCTCAATCACTACCGTTCTAGTACAAGCATAGCTCTAGAATCTATGTGATACTAACAAGTATCAGTATATGTATTTCATGTGACCCAGGAAGTTATCTCATCCATGTCTGTGATAAATTAAAAGTGTTCAGTCCTTCCTGCTCAATCACTAGCTTTCTAGTACAAGCATAGCAGTAGAATTTATGTGTGATACTGACAAGTATCAGTATATGTATTTCATGTGACCCAGGAAGTTAACTCATCCATGTCTGTGATAAATTAAAAGTGTTCAGTCCTTCCTGCTCAATCACCAGCTTTCTAGTAAAAGCATAGCTGTAGAATTTATGTGTGATACTGACAAGTGTCACTATATGTATATGTATCTCATGTGAGCCAGGAAGTTATCTCATCATTGTATTTGTGATGAATTAAATGTCCATTCTTTCCTGCTCAATAGAGTCCTGGCCATACAGTAAGATACCATAAAGCATTCTCCATGCATAGTTAATTCATTGATTTAACTGGAACTCATTCACAGGAAATGTAACATTCAGTGTAGAATGTAGAAAATGTTGTCTGGTCTACAGCAGCATTATAATGTGTTCAATGTAGGTATAAAAGGTTTTCACACCACCCAGCATTGGAAAGAAAGTTCCTCAAACAAATTTTATATTTTTAATTCAGTGTGCTCAAGTGTATGATTTTTTGCATAACAAACAGTGCCTGTTGCTAAATGCAGTTAGCCATTTCATTTTCATTTGTGATGCTGAATTGCAGCAGTTATATGTTTCTAAGCAATACTCGTGCTTTGATGTGTCAATCATGGTAGTTTACTTTATTGTTGAGTAAGAAGTTTGCAAGGCAATTCCCTTTTTGTGTAGAGACACTCAGGCATTTAAATGTGATGTACAAGATATTTTTTCTTTAACACTGAGGTTGGTAAATCTCAAGTCATTTATACCTGAACCTTCAATTATATGCCTTCCTTTCTAAATGAATTATCTTCATGTTAGTACTGTTTCAAAAGGAAATAATATTTGTTTGTACAAGCGGCAGCAACTTGTTACTTGAGCCGCAACTGTGAGATTAAGGCCGTTACTCTAGTTCAGTGTAGCTGTCCTGACAGGTCAGGATATATAATAGATATAAATAAATTGGAATTTGTATTAGAGGAAAAAGGGACAGAGGGATACTCGTTAGCTGGCAATATCGAGACGCTTTAGCCACTCGGGCCGCCAGGCCCGTAAACCTCAAGTTATTTATACCTGCACCTTCAGTTATCTAGATGCTTTCCTATCTAAAGGAATTATATTTATGCTGGTACTGTTGCAAAAGGAAATTATATTTGTTTGTACAAGGTGCAGCAACTTGTTATTTGAGCTGCAACTATGAGATAAAAACCACTACCCTAGTTCAGTGTAACTTCCAGTGTTTTCAGTCAGCCTCAATGACCAGTATTGTGTTTGAGCTACATTCTAGTGTATGCACATTCAAAAGATAATCATGCGTGCCATTTCAGACGCCAGTACTATGTCAAAGTGTTTAATTTTAAATTAAATAATTAGTTATGTAAACTTAATTCGCGATTTGTTCTCAGATCACGGCGTTTCAATAAACCCAACTTCCAACGACCTCATCATTTATCCTACGGGACATGTTTAAGTCCCGGACAGTAGCTGTCAGTGTTTTACGTCAGCCTCAAAGGCCAGTATTGTGTTTGAACTGTATTCTAGTGTAGGCATATTGAAAAGACAATCATGCGTGCCATCTCGGAGGCCAGTATTATCTCAAGTAGTATTTTAATTTTAAGTTAAATAATTAGTTCTGCAAACTTAATTTGTGATTTGTTCTCAGATCACGGCTTCAATAAACCCAACTTCCAACGACCTCATCATTTATCCTACGGGACACGCTTAAGTCCCGGACAGTGATATTTTTGATTGCTGGTGGGTGGATGTGTAGCATGACCTGCTACCCCTTTAAAGCTTATAAAATTACAAATATTAAAATAACCTTCATTTTTAGTAATAAAAATAAGACTAAAATTCGAGTGATTTTTACGAACTCTTTACAATTAAAACGTGCATATTTAGTGCACATTATAATAATAATATTAATATTAAGAGCGTTAGCCAGAGAGTATTTCCCAATCAAAACGTTTTCTGGCAACATTCTCACGCTCGTTAACTAGACGTAGCTCTCCAGCAACGTCATTCCTGAACTTCAACATGTGACGTTAGGTTATAATTCCCTGGTGAGCATACTATGTCTTAAGTATTTTCAGTCTTGTCTAATTTTTGTGTTTAACTTGCCGGTGTATCTGTGCTCTTTGGTGATGTTTAGAGTATCAAGTGTTGGTGTCTTCACTGTGAGTTATTAGAGCAAAATCAAGTGTTAGGAATTGTTTCTAGAGATTAGAAAACCGAGGTAATGTAGCATGAACGGTATCACTCAATGTACCATTCATACCTCTGTAATAGCACATGAAAATATCAGTTAGAATTTATTTCATTAATATAAGTTATCATTTATTTCATTAATGTAAGTTATCATTTATTTCATTAGATGTAAGTTAGCATTTATTTCATTGAGGATCAGTTAGAATTTATTTCATTAGATGTAAGTTAGCATTTATTTCATCGAGGATAAGTTAGCACTTATTTCATTAATCACTAGAGACTGTCGTGACAATTATTACAATGATTTTAAAACTAAAACCAGACCCTGCTGACTAGTTGATGCAAAATTAGGATTCAGCTTATAGCATTTATCCCTAAATTTTGTCACCTTAAGAATTATTATTTGTTTATTTTTATATGGAAAAATTCTGTATCATTACAGACCTAAAAGCTACTTCTTTGAAGACCTTAAACTAAATTATTGTGGTCAATACTAATTCAGATTTATGAATATTGAATGGTAAGAATGAATCCTGTTTTATTTTATATCAACTATATTATTTTTATTTTCATGTCAAATTTCCTGATGTTGCTAAAATTGTTTTTCTAAAAATACCACAAGCAAATCCTAAGACTTCTGCTCATATCAATAACTTATAAAACCAATTTAATTAATTCTCACTTCATTGTAAGAATGTGAAACAAAGAACTTGATTAAATGGTGAGTTGCTTGATAGTAATCCTTACCAAATGCTGCCTACCGCACTCTGCTCTGGCATATATTGAGAGTTGTCAATGGGACTTGTGATATGGTTATGATCCGTGTATATGTGCTCATCACTTCACATTACGTGCAGAATTTGGGGGACCGTCTGCAACTCACTCACTGTGCACCGACTGTGCACTCACTGAGACCATTCACTGCCACTTGGAGCTCACTTACTTACCTACCTTCTACACTATATTATACCAACTGCACTCGCACACTGATACGCCACTTACTTACCTACCGTGCTGGTGCAACATTCAAGCCACAGTCGCTATAGCTCCGGACTGGCCACTCTTACCTGAAGCTGAACTGGCCTAACCATCATCTGGACGCTCTGGACTGGCTCAAGCATCCCAAGAATTTCCAAGCTATTTCTCGTGCCAATTTCCTGGAATACAAGCTGAGTTCCTGTTGACGAGTTCCTTTATTTCCTTGAGTAAGGTCACACGGGCAGCTAGATTAGGTTTTGTTAAAGTTGGTTGCTTAAAATTCCCCAAACACAACCAAACTTTACAAAACCCAACTTCCAACGACCTCATCATTTATCCTACGGGACATGTTTAAGTCCCGGACAGTAGCTGTCAGTGTTTTACGTCAGCCTCAATGGCCAGTATTGTGTTTGAACTGTATTCTAGTGTAGGCATATTGAAAAGACAATCATGCGTGCCATCTCGGAGGCCAGTATTATCTCAAGTAGTATTTTAATTTTAAGTTAAATAATTAGTTCTGCAAACTTAATTTGTGATTTGTTCTTAGATCATGGCTTCAATAAACCCAACTTCCAACGACCTCATCATTTATCCTACGGGACACGCTTAAGTCCCGGACAGTGATATTTTTGATTGCTGGTGGGTGGATGTGCCAGTGATATTTGGTGGAGGACGGAGACTTGGCAGCGTCTTCATAGCGAGAGAGCGAACCAGCAGCAGTCCCTCCGTGAGAGAGCACCAAGTCACACTGTAAAGCCTCAAAGTAACATTAGGGCCTACATAGGGCAGGCCGCTAATTTTGAGCAAGCACGGAAAGATCCTGGACAATCCGTAGTCCAGTAACAGAAGCAAGCTCGCTTCAAGCTACCTTCAGTGATACAAACAGGGAAGCTCGCTTTAAGCTACCCAATGATGTTGAACCGCGAGTCAACACACGGCAGTGCCAGACCAAGAGTGCCTCCACTTCACATACTCAAGAACGAAGTAGAGGCTCTTCACACAGAGTTGGAAGACCTCGCCTCTCTCGGAGGCTCCGATGCAGCAACTGCACAGGAACTACACAAACAACAAACAACAAACAAAAACGTATATTTCCAATAAAGTTGGTACATAAGAAATGTAATAGCATTGGTTTTTAAAATTGCCGTATCATAAAATCCTTAAGTGGTAGGTATTCTATGCGTAGTTTCATAGATGATAGAACAGCAGTACCTACGGGTATACGTAAATATTCACATCACACAATGAACGTTAAATATACATGGGGAAACAAATGAAACTTCGCTTTTTCAATGATGACTTAAGAAGTAATTATTGGGGATACATATAAATTCCGATGTGGCAGGTATTATACGCATTTTAGGTGAGAAGCAAAATATTTTCTTTAGGTACAGATTAGATTTGACATCATTACATTAAACTGAATTGCATGTTTAACATCCGAGAAAGACCGAAAAAGGAAAATTATGAGAGCAAAAACTTAAAACATAAAGTTGTGATTGTTGTTAAATTGAAATTGTAATTTCTAATTACTGGTTGACCGTGTGGTATGGCTTGCTGATGATCGATTTAATTTAATCATTATTACAGTTATCTGTAAGCATCGTGTTTAACATGAACAGGCGTTACATATCAGAGAAAGAGAGTAAAAAAATAAGACATAACAGTGAATGTGTCAAATTTTCAATACTTAGATGTTGATATAGATAAGAAAAAAAGTAGTAGACTAAAGTTCTGAGGTTTCACAGTTACTTATTGTAGCAAAGCAATTACTGACATTGACGGATAAATTTTTAGATTATGCATTCGATAAGTAAAAAAATAACGTAAAAAATTACATATATATATATATATATATATATATATATATATATATATATATATATATATAT
>VCRD01004474.1:5208-28601 GCA_006783055.1 Trinorchestia longiramus
ATATATATATATATATATATATGTAATCTTTTACGTTATTTTTTACTTATCGAAGGCATAATCAAAAAATTTATACGTCAATGTCAGAAATTGCTTTGCTACAATAAGTGACTGTGAACCTCAGAACTTTAGTCTACTACAGCTTTTCTTATCTATATCAACATCTCGGTATTGAAAATTTGATACATTCACTGTTATATTTTATTTTATTTTTAACTCTTTTCTCTGATATGTAACGTCCGTTCATATTAAACGCGATATTTACAGGTAACTGTAATAATGATTAAATTAAATCGATCATCAGCAAGCCATACCATACGGTCAACCAGTAATTAGAAATTACAATTTCAATAGAATAACAATCACAACTTTATGTTTTAAGTTTTCGCTCTCATAATATTCCTTTTTCGTTTTTTCTCGTATGTTAAACATCCAATTCAGTTAAATGTAATGATGTCAAGTCTAAGCTGTACCTAAAGAAAATATTTCACTTATCACCTAAAATGCGTATAATACCTACCTCGTCAGAATTGATATGTATCACCAATGATTACCTCTTAAGTCATCATTGAAAAAGCGAAGTTTCATTTGTTTCCCCAAGTATATTTAACGTTCATTGCGTGATGTGAATGTTTACGTATACCCGTAGGTACTGCTGTTCTATCATCTATGATACTATGCATAGAATGCCTACCACTTACGGATTATATGATAAGGCATCTTTGAAAACCAATGCTGTTACATTTCTTATGTACCAACTTTATTGGAAATATATGTTTTTTTATCTCTGATGTAATTTCCGCACTGCAAATAAAGACAAATTTAATCAGTCATCAAAACATCTTATTTGCTTTCATTTTTTTCTGCTTTAAATGTGCTACAATAAATCGTAATCCCAGAACGTCAATATATCTTGTCACCGACAAGATGTTTGGGCTATCCCGATTTACTTGGATGGCGTAATTGAGGTTTTGCATGAAATTTGGACACTAAGCAATCCACCATGTGTTTGTGTTAATTGTTTCCCAGTGGTATGAACTTTTTGACATAACATAACATAGTCATATGCACCAACTCTAGCCTTTTTTATATTAGTCATGATCCCGTCCGATTGTTTTTTGGCTTCAAGCAATAACGAAGTTTGAGTACCATGGTGAACTAATTTGAGTACATTTTATTAATAAAATTTGAGTACATTTCATGAAGGCCGACACAGCCTCGAGTTTCTTCATTTAATGTGGGGTGTAGATGCTCAACTGCTGAAGGGAAACATAAATCACCTGAGCGATCATTTATTGCGAGCTCGAAACAAATTTCACTTGGATTTGAAAGGAGCTCACGAGCCCACACAGGATTTGTGAGAAGGATTTGATCACTCAACCGTGGCTGGTGCTAGTCTCTACTCTGCAGTGCTAGAGGTCGTGGTGGTGACTTCTGTTTGTTGTGACAGCTGTTTGTGGTGACAGATGCTTGTGGTGACAGATGCTTGTTGTGACAGTTGTTTGTTGCGACAGCTGTAAGTGGTGACAGCTGGTTGTGGTGACAGCTGTGTGTGTGTGGTGACAGCTGCTTGTGGTGACAGCCACTTGTGGTGACAGCTGTTTGTGGTGAGAGCTTTTAGTTGTGACAGCTATTCTTTGAAACGATTAATTGTTGTAATGATGATTGTGTTAACAGCTGTCCAGGCTGCTCTTTACAGAAAGAATGGGGTGACGGAAGTTTGCAAGCACAATTATTTATTGTTGCTCTTTATGGAAACAACTCTTCATGGTGAGCGCTGTTTGTGACAACAGCTGTTCGTTGTGACGGCTGTTTGTGATGTTATTTATTGCAACAGCTGCAATGACGCTTGTTTGATGCAGTGCTAAAGCCTTTGTTATACTCCTGAAGAATAGTTATTACATTTTATTCCATGATTGCGGACTCTATTTGAAGTACTGCAACAACTTTAACTAATTATGCATCCCGTTTAAGCCAGACCTGCTTTTCATACTATCATTTTGATTAATATTGGGGACTTTTTTAAAAGAAGTTTAATGTAGAATAACCCTGGGTTATTCTACACTGCACGTGCAGTCTTTCTATTAAATTAAAGGCCAAAGTAAGTTAAAATGCATTCAATGTACTTAAAAAAATAGTTATTTAGGATTTAATTCACCATGATGAAAATTACAACGCCAAATTATAATGAAATATTGCTTTTATCATAAAAAGCGTTGATAAATCCTTAAATGTAATAAAAATCGTTGAAAAATTAATTATAACATGGAATGTAAATCAACTAAGCTAAGTTGTATTTAATAGACTTCAAGAAAAATGTTAGTTTTTGATTTACCCTGATGTTGAATTTTGAAATAAAAACAACTATTGACGAACAGGTTAACACTCCTGGAACACCTTATTTTCAATCTGATAGTTATTTCACAAGTCTGCAGTGTAGAGTCATCAGTTTGCCAGTAAACGTCTTGTGAAAAGCTCAGTGTAAATCTCCGAGATGAAATAGCCAAAGCACATGTCGAGGTGAAAGCTATATGGAAATTACAAAGCAATTTACAGTGCATCTCAGTACAGTTGGTTTAATAATAAGGAAATAACAGCCATGTGCACATCTCCAAAAACCCACTCGCCAACTGTAATCTTATCTCCATGTAGAAACTTTAAATAGCAGTAGCAATTAGCACTTTTCTTCCTGTGAAGAAAGTTCATTGTTTCACATTCCTCATATTCTGCGTAAAAGGCGTAAGACATATTCAAATTCATTTGCACTGAACGTCATTGTTTTTTTCAATAAGTCTACCAGATAAGGCACTGCGTAGGAAACGATATATTTACTTTAAAATAACCTAAGACTTGCGTACCAACTTCCGTAGAAATTCTCTGAATATATCATAACTAGCGAATTTCATGTTTGAAAGGGAGCAAGTGCTTAGAAGTTATATACAAACATGAAATAAAAATCACTGAGACATCATCTATGCTCTTGTCATGTCGTGAGCCAATGCTCGGTATTCAACCAGGATTAAAAATACGGTAATTCTTAATTGGCTTCTAGTATGTTATTGCAAGGCGGTTTGAGATTTTGTTGGAAGGCCTGAACGGAGAGAGTTTTAGCCTTAACAATGACATAAGTAAAAAATCTGCAGAACAATTCTACAACGTAAGAGTCTGCAGAATAACTCTACAATGTAAGTCTGCAAAATTGTTTTTTCAATTATACGAGCTCTGTTTTCTCAAATGACAAATGCATAATTCAAAGAACCAGCTCGATACATAGGTAATTTATGGAATGCAAGTCATAAAGCGCACCCTTTCATCTGCTGATGCGTCCATTTATCACGATGATACATGAATATTGGCAAAAACCCTCGACGATGCAGTGTTCGAGTCTTGAAAAAGGAAAATCTTCTCTGTTAACTTGCAAGTTGTACAGAATATCAGCAACGATTGAAAGAAAGCAGGTACTACAAGTACCTTACCAATCTTTGTCAATCTCTTTTGAAATTTAGTACTAACCAATTTTTTCAGCTTAAAGTGTATAGTGTTATTATATCTGCATTAAAAAGCAGTGTGTTCTTTATATCGATTGCGGGATTCCTTCAGTCAAAAAAATAGTTCTTGACAGTGTGGTGGCAAGTGTACAAATATTACTGAGTCAGTACGTACAGTAATTTTCATTATCAGAAACAGAACTTGTTTCAATTGATTTAAATACTTGAGACTTAATCATATCTTTGAAAGGCTTTGTAGTGACTGATAGTAAGATATCGTAATATTCGTTTGACTTTCCTCATCGAACATGGCTGTTTTTGAACTCATAGTACAAAATTGGTCCAAACCATAGCTGAATGAAGACAACAGTGACACAAATTTCATTCGCTCCCACATACGGAAGATTTTTCAGCTCATGTTGCATATGAATTTGGTAGAATTTAAACATTTCAACATTTTAACATATGACCTTGGATTTTTTCTGTTTATTCGCACACATTCGTAACTTTCAATCTCCTATGAAGCTGTAATGTATTGTATAACGCTGCCCTGAAGGACACTTCGTTTGACGCCTAATTCAACATTCACTTATTCAAATTGTTAGTTGTTTGTCTCCTCGTCTAGTTTATTGAAAAAAGTATTTTCAAATTTCAAGCCATTGAAAGAATTGAAGGACGAACCTAAAAATTCAGTTCGCTAGAATATTTTATGCTGTGAATTGCCTGGGTGGAAAACTGCCAGAAATATTCATCGTACTTGGAAGTGGACAAACACAGGTCCGCTTTTCAGTACTGTGAATGAAAACATTTCTCGCAACTGAACTTCTGAGTGACTTGTTTTTATAAGTTTTGTTTCTATTGTGTTCATGCTGTAAGCTGGGAGCTAGGTAACGGTTTATGGGTTAGTTAACTGATATGGTTTGGCGGCTAGTTTCTCTCCCAACCTCCCTGAACTCATACTGCAATGCACGTACAGGATGCGGCAACATAACTTCCTTTTTTCACGAAGTTTGACTCTGCATTCTGAAATTACGTTCCACTCAACATTCAACGCAGTAATTTGACACGTAGTAATGAAACATACCAAAAGAAAAGAAAGCCAAAATGGTTTTAATGGGAAGGTTCACAATGATTTTTAATTTTCTAAAAATTTCAACGATCTGATACCATACATAGTTACTTTTTCAAAATTTCATAAATTTTCGACAAGGAAAAAGACAGTTCTCGTTTAGCACTGTACGTACCAGCACTGCCTGACAAAAGTAGTACTGTACTGTAGCTGTGTACTGGGCCTTACAAATGTAGTCGTGCCTCACATCACGACCAGCATAACCTTCGTACCGCTAAATCTTACTGTATTCCCAGCCCACAGTACTACATATATAGGTTTCGTACTTTTTCTTCCATTGATAGCTCTGCATGATATACATAAATCTCTTTCACCATACAGATCTCTCATTAGGTGCCCTATTTCAGATGGGATCGAGATACCACTTTTTCTCGCGGGTTCTTGTATTTATCCGCGTAATTTTTCAGATTTCCTGTGTGTATTTGCTTAAGTTAAAAATATAAAAGAAAATTGTATTCTGTCATACTTTCAGAAACAACCAAAAACTTTCAAAATTTTCAAATACCCTGTCGTAAGTTAATGTGGCATTTAGAATTTCCTTCACGATATCAGTATGATGGAATCGCAAAAGCAATTTAGTTTAAGTAGCGAAATGATCTTGTCTCACATTGCCCAATGAAATCATCTCACATCGGTGCATCGATCAATAACGAAGCTGCAAAAGTCCACGGCAGTAGCAATAAGGTTTTCATAACAGTTGAGGAAATAATTTCATTTTAAATCGATAGCTTTCCGTCAAGTATGGATGAAGAATGCTATATTTCTTCGAGAAATTTAAACGAACATCTAGTAAAAAATAAAATAGCTTTGAACATGCTACAGGGGAGAATGTCATGACTGATAAATCTTTACCGAGGATTTTTTCTTTATCCGTCTGCTCTAGCTATACGCCATTAGCCGTCAATTCAGTGCCAACATCAGTACCGTAATGCACATCTGTGAACGAGGTGAGTCAAGGGCTTAGATTTCAATTAAAATTGCAACACGTCACCGTTTTAATTCTGATGTCGCTGGTGTGCAAACCTGTGAGTAGCTTTAAATACATTTTCCTTGTTAGTTGCTGTCTGCATATCATGTATTCTGTAGAGAAACATGCATGAACGTAGTACATTGGCCCGGATAAGTAAATATGTATAGTGTGAAATCTAGTCCTCATTATATACATATAACACGAGAAATATATGTATCAATGTGTAATATCAAAAATTTCATAATAGACCTGTCAGTACATTTTCTGACGTAATGTGCATTCAATTTAAATGTTTTACGAATGAATAGGAGTGGCATTTTATTAGTATTTTATAATACTACGAGGTTTCTTATTCAATACTTTTCGACAGCATTTTTAATCTGTTCATAGCGCCAGCAGAATCATTATTTTCGTACAGTTGAATCCAGCTCTTGTCAATTTCAATTGTAAAAAATGCAATACCTGGGATGTCAAGAAGTTTCTTACTATCTATTTTTCCGTTATTTCTGGTTCACACTTTATCGTTTCTGTCAAAACCTCCTTCCAAGGTAACATCGTAAAACAGTTGAAATATTTATAGGTCCAGATGAGTTGTCTTCACAGTCTTCTTTGTTCTCAGCAAATGAGTTCAAGCTAATGCAAGCGCCTTCTGTAGCTGAGATTGTGGAGTTTAGTAATAGTTTTTATTGTTATACGCCGAACTGCGCTGCACTGCATATTCCAGACGGGGCTAAACTGCACTTTATAGAGCCCAATATTATTTTCTCAGATATCATCATCGCCAATATAATCGAAATTTTCATTCAACATTTCACCCTTGGTCTATTGACGGTAACTTTTGGTACCACCATTGACCGATAAAAGGAAAGGATCTACTAGAAATCATCAGTCAAATGCCTATTGAAGTATTTTGAGTCTTTCCTCTAACAAAAAAATAATTTTTGCATGAGTTTAATGACCATCTCATATTGTGGGAATTAACACATCCTTGTCAGAATTAAAAACTATTGAATTCTCTCTAAAATATCCTTCTGGAAAAACTCAAATTGCTTCAACTTAGGGAGGAAATTGTGCTGATCCCACAAGTCAGAAATTATGGGCGTCTCGGAAATTAGCAAAAAATGTATTTTAACAAAAATTCGAACTCTTGGCCATGTCAAGGTAATGTTGAAATGTCACAGGGAAGTTCCTCAATTTGGTCTAAATCACTTTAAAATGCCTTAAACTAATTTTAGGAGCACCTGTTAAGAAGCTTAGGGTCAAGGATGGGTGATTTTAACGGGCATTAAGATTTTTTAAATTAATTATTCTCCTTAGTTTGGTGGCTTCAGGTATTTCTCATCTCGGTCCGGTCGTGTTACATCACCGAAGAATTTTAGCCCCATTTAATTAATTATCACCCAAAATCTGGTCATCTGAAGAACATTGAACAAGGAAAGCTACCACGTGTGGCTAAGAAATTTCCAAAGATTTTAAATACTTGCGAGTTTGAAAATGTGATTTTAGAGAATTAATTGGATTTTTAATCATTCATATTATTTACGCACATATTGCATTCCTATTTATTCTTGCGGCACCTCTCTGAATTTAATTTAACAAAATGTAATTCAGAAATTTTTGTGACTCTTAGTTCTTTGCTGAAAGCGCTTCCTAACATGGCCAGCTGAGTTGTGCACTGGTGGCTGGTAAATACTGTTAAAACCGTATACCGTTAAAATCGTACCGTTACCATTTTTTTCGATTCTAACGGTATTTATTGGTCGTCTGCTATCTAGTAACTGGTAATGGACTTGTATTAATTCAATAGTAGTTTGATGATGTTTGGCATTGCCGAAGCAACGAAAATTCTGTTTTGTACTTTGTTTGGGTGACGTAATGATCAAAAAGTTAATTAAATATCAGAGACATTTCCGGTAGACTTTCCTTTTCATCACTAAGGATGTTCAATTTGCACTAATGAAGAAACTGTAGATACATACCTGTCTTTATACTTAACTTTTAGTGATGGAATGGTAGTTCGATGATGCTTCATATTATCGAAGGGGCAAAAATTATTTCTTATACTCTGATTGGATGAAGTAATGATCAAAAAGGTAATTAAATATCACGTGTATTCTCCGTAGATTTATATTTCGATTTCGAAAGGACTGGAATATAGAATAGAATAGAATAGAATGAGGCTATAGGAACGAACCTTCTGGCCCATTCCTGGGTCGGAAAATTACTTTGATAATTATTCGATTGTTTACCCAAGTCCCATGCCGTATTTCTAGCCGCGTCAACCATGTCGGCAGCGGGATTCGAACCCGGGTCTTTCCGCTCGCAAGTAGATTCGCTCACCAGTCGACCAAGCTGGTGATTATAGGACTGATGAACAAGCTATAGTTACACTGCTATTATTATGACTACTTTTCTTGAGCATTTTTTCAATCTGAAAATCACTTTGCCCTTTGACGTCATGTCTTGATAATATTGATATTTTAAAATAAGAACGTATATTTATTTCTATTATTTTATGTTTATTTTATCTCTAACCATATTTTACCATGTAGTAGTATGTATGTGCGTTATGTGATTCATTTGCACCATTTTCTTAGCTAGGGTTTTGTTCATTAATGTTCCATGAAACAATAATGGCTCAGGTATTTCTGTTAATAAGCTATTTGCTCTGATACAATGTTAAACATATATCAAGTGTTGATATCGTATATCTCACGAAGGTTGGGTTATTCAGCGTGTTGAAATTATTTTACCACCCATGTTGAATATCTATATATCCATCAGAGTTTTTTTAAGTTTTAACGGTATTCATCGCCTATTCTTTACAATTCATCATACACACACTATTTTAAAATAAAACAAAAAATTGTATACGTAACCGGATATTTCATATAAGCTCTTTTTGATGAAGATCTTCTGTGTTTATGAAACTAGTTTATAATTTTAGCTAAGAACTTAAGTACAGGTCAAGTATGTCCATGTCCACTAAATAGTATTCTTACCTTCTTCGTTCATTATTTATTCTTAATATAGTGCAGTAAATGTTGCATGCCAAAGATCATTTCATAGTTCGTTTCCATTCTGTTGTGTGTCTATATTCGATTGTAATTTTCAAACGATGCTGCAGTAGTAGAAAAATGAAGAAATCTCGTTGTATGTATGCAAATCTAATAAAATTAGTCTCCAGTAGCAAAGGAAAGACATGTACGCAAAAATAATGCTTATTTTATTAAACTGTGGTTACTTCGTTCTATGTAAACGCAAGCACTTGTTTCCTCATACCTGATAAGATCGATCACTTTGAATATTTCATAAGACTAATGTTTTATTCTCTTCCAATCTGAGATCATATTTTTTCCTTTTTATACTGAATTGAAAGACTTTTTGCATGCAATCTAAAGTCGGTAAGACTTAAAAGAAGTCAAAATATTGTTGGCAAGTTTTAGTACTGTAGCTGTTGGAGCTCAAGTTGTACTGACGGATATCAAATCAGTCAAGGTGCATTGCAAGATCTAGATATGAAAGCAAAAGTTTAGACATCTTTTATCATTATTATACAATATCATGTTCGTAAATATATACGGTACATTATTTCTCATGTCATTTTGTATCATCCATGCGTAATTTCTCGATTAAAAGTATCCAACTTTTCTTTTTCGATTTTTTGTTCATGTAGATGTGTATGATAATTATGCATTTACGCTGCCTTGGACTTTTCAACAAAATATTGCACACATGCTGCTGCCATCCCTGCTGTTCTATGTGAACTGCAGCATCACAAATATTGACAGCACAACTCTGTGCATCATCCTCTCAATGCTGTTATGAATCCAGTGTGCAGCACATACAAGGATCAACTTCATTCAGATAAGTATTCAAAAATCGTTTTCTTCATGTATATATTCATATAAAACCTTTGCTGTACACTTAGAATTTTAAACCTGAGCCCAGTTATTAATTCTCTAGTTACACACAATTGTAACACACAATTAGTTACACACAATTGAATTGTTGTAATTCAGTTAAGTATTCAAACGTCGTTTTGTTCATGAATATATACATATGAAACATCTGTTGTGCATTTTGTATTTAAAACCCATACCCTGATATTAATTCTCTGTTTTTACATATGCTTCTTCGACGTATTTTACATCTATATATTTGGTCTGTATATTCTATACATATATATATATATATGTATATATATATATATTTTATAACGTAAGCGAGTTAT
The DNA here is from genome assembly GCA_006783055.1 of Trinorchestia longiramus. Taxonomy (NCBI): domain Eukaryota; kingdom Metazoa; phylum Arthropoda; class Malacostraca; order Amphipoda; family Talitridae; genus Trinorchestia; species Trinorchestia longiramus. The sequence goes on from VCRD01004474.1 coordinate 15,030, forward strand.
CCTGATCTGAATATTCACTCACCTAAATTTCATAACAGTTTTTGGCCCACCAATAAACAAAAACGTTCATAATTGCCAACGATGATTGTAAAATATTTCACCATGTTGCATTACTAAATTTTCCCACGTGGCTATTCAGTTTAAATGGATTTATATGCTGAGTAACAATACTCGAATAAATAGTTTCTAGTGGTGAAAAATTTTAATGGCTGAATATTATAAAGGCAAAATACAAATTTAAATAATAGATATCAGAGAATAGGCACTGAATTCTTGTTGACTTCCACTAAATTATTCAGTGAGAGTAAGAATGACATTTCATTTTGGAACTCCCATTACTGATACAATTACTGATACTACCATTACTGATACCATTACTGATTATCCCATTACTGATACCATTACTGATAATCCCATTACTGATACCATTACTGATTATCCCATTACTGATACCATTACTGATACTACCATTACTGATAGTCGAGAGGCAACACATAATCGTATTTCTTCGACTATGACATTTGGCTTACATCTCACAGGAGCTTCTGATGCATTAATGTTCGTAATAATTCATGACGACAAGAAGCGAAAAAAAAATTGTCAAAGAATACTCGATCCCTGTCATTAAGATGCACTCGAGATGCATTACTGAAACTCTCAAACTTTGGTGTTGGGCATTACAGGGACACTAAAAATACAAGACGCTGCTCTTATTTTCCAGAAGACTCTTTTTTCTTGAGAAACCTTGACGAACTTTGATTACAAATTACAGTGATTACTGCTCCTCGAAAACGAGTCTCAACTTCCTCCAAGAATGAGAGGTTTGCTGCAGTTTGTACTGCCGTAGCCTTCGGAAAGTGCGCAGAATTATTTAAAAATCTGGAGATTAGGAGAGAAAGTGTTACATTTATTCTATGCTGTATATGCCCAACTCTAGTGATATTTCTTTGTATGTTATTATTGCATATCTATATGATTATTCTTCATACATGACTTTCATAAATTAGATTAGATATTTATCTTCTCGTCTTGGAGAGTTATTTGACATACACTTCAATATGTCTACTCAGAAAACGATTCCTGTGAGTCCAGTGTTTGGCATATCTTTGCTTGGCCAGCAATTTATACATACGAACACGAGGGGGAATTTGAGCAGAGTATCGCGCTTCTACGTATGACATGATACCAGAATAAAAAAACTGAGAAGGATTTTGTCCTGCATTGACGTGCCGTTTTCATGAAAGGGCCTCTCTCTTGAAATATCAAAGTGTATTATGTTCTTTGTTCTTTGTTCAATCTGAATTGTTGCATAGAACGTTTTGTATAAAACTCTCTTTCGATGTTTGCAGTACAGTATATCTAAATTTTCTTTGAGAACGGTTTTTTGTGCAATTACCTCATTGCATAGTGTCGTAAACTTTTACCAAGTTTTTATTTCAGCAGTGCTACTGACAGTGTCAAGTGAACAAACTATTAATAATCCTGAAGAAAAGCTATTGCAATTGATATTAATCTAGAAGATTATACATTACTCCTAACATTGATTTTGAAGATTCTACTTTGCTTGTAGCATTTAATCGAGAAGATGATACATTGCTTGTAACAATTAATCATGAAAGTAATCAATTGTTCTTTACACTAATCATGAAGATGACATGTCGTTTCAAAAAATCACACAAATATTAAATAGTAAATAATGGCTGTCGTCAGGGCTATTGTCCATCAACACTTCATCAATCATGGAGTTGGTGCATCGATTTTCGCTTTGGCCGCGGTCGAGCGAGAAGGTGCAGCCAGGGGGAATTTCTTAACACTGTGTGCCTCTAAAGCTATTTTGTGTCCCATCTGGGGCTGGTCAGACCTCACCTGGAGGCATTTCTTAACACTGTGTGCCTTTAAAGATGTTCTGGGCTTGATCTGTATACCTGTGTTGACATTGTCTGCTGTTACAGCTGCTTTTTACTCCATCTGTGTACATTTGCTAACGTTGCCGGCCGTTAAGCTGCTTTGCGCTGCATCTGAGTACATTTATTAACGCTGCCTCCGTTAAAGCTGCTTTGTGCTCCATCTGAGACATGCCTGGCCCATCTGGTAAGCCAAGCACCGACAAAGAGGAAGTAGATTCTTTCATGCCGAGTGAATTCCTCCAAAAAGCCTCACAAATATTCAAAAAGTCGTCAAAGATGTGCATGTCCCATAAAAGACTGGCTTTGGCTTAGTCCTTCACTGACGGTTTTCCGAGTCACAAAAAGGGAGAAAATACGCTGGCTTGGTGGATATATCACTGGCATCAATAAACACTGAAATAATGAACACAACATTGTGATGCATCTGTAAGTATGTCTCGATATCATACAAAACAAGTTTAGGCTTCTAACCTGAATTTACAGCCTAAAGACGATTTAAATTTAGCAGGTTTCTCATCGCACATTTTGAACCAAGGAAAGAAATGGTGTTGTGGGAACAATTCCACAGAAGTAAAATCTGCTCTTTTTCCCTGCTGGAACAGGGATAGAAATGTGGCGTGTAACTTCCTTTTCCCCAAACATTTATCAGAATACATCTATAAGACTTTATTAATATGTTCAAACTAATAAATCAGGCATATTTGTGCAAAAATTACCAAGACACGTAATGCATATAGAGACACTAATGTCAAACTGCTAGATATCCTACTACACACACAGGGTGTCCATAAAGTTGTTTTACAACTTAACATACTAATTTTAAAAACAAATAAATAAATAAATATATAAGTGAAAATTATTGTAAAATGAGAAATATATGTTTAACTAACTTTTTGGTATTCAATACACTCTATATGGGTATTATTAGTTACATGAAACCCATCACGACCGTGTTTGATTTTTACCAATGTTGGGTATTGCATAACCTCAAAACGTCAATGGCATCAGCAATCATTTGCCTTAAGTTAGTAACGTCCTGTATCTTTGATTGGTACACAATATTTTTAACACAACCCCATAGAATCCTATTATTCCTAATGTTAGAAGCCTATTGTAGTTTGGCTGAGTCTGCTTATCACATTTTATTTCAATAAGCCATGATATGCGTTGCGTGTCGTCAAGCACATTTGTGTCTGCCATTTTTCATCATTTGTCTGAAAAGCTCAAATGCAATATGATTGTTTTGTTATTCGCAGGCTTTATTTATTGACGCTGAAGGGAGCTGTTAAATGAAATGAATCCAACGAATTAGTTAATTAAAAATCTTATTGAACCTTTGAAATCAACCAACTAATTAAACGGGTGACCCACATGTATTCAGCTTTGACCTATTTAGCTTGATCGATGAGTAGATAGGATATTTTCAAGAAGAATACGGTTATTGTATTAATGAATAATTATACCATCATTTGTTCAACTATAGATTGGATGTAATCAACTTACAATTACGCTTGTCTCAGAAAAACTCCAATTGCGTTGCTATTTCGAGGTAATATTTGTACCAAATAAACCAATTGTACTCGAGTTTTAACCACAAACTTAGCAGGTATCCAAAATCAACATGGAAAAGTATTACTTTTTCACACATCTAAACCATCGATTCAAAAATTTATAGTGCTCTTTTAATGTATTTCCTGACTCAAACTCGAAAAAGCCACCAATTCAATTATTATCGCTTCTAATTTATTTGAATGGTATTGGCTTGCAGTTTCCTACCCTAATTAAATTGAAATTTGTCTGGGTGATTTCTGTATGAGTGATTTTAGTTTCAAAATAAACCAAGTTCTGAAGGCAGATCAGTGTGTTGTGTTCCTGGGATATTCTTTTATTAAAACTAAAGCCATCGAAGACAAATTGACATACATCATTAGGAGATCTGAAAAACAGCAACACTGATTTTATTAGTGTAATGTTTCTGAAATATCGTACAAAGAATAAGAATGCAAATCATAGAGTAAATTATTCCCACATATTAGTTACAAACTAATTTTTTATAATGAGATACAGGCAGAGCTTGAGGCTGATTTAGGCCGTAAATTAAATTGCAAGTTTATTCTTCTGCTGCGTATTTCAATACATTTTTAGTACAATTTAATCTACTGGTTATGGAAATCTAGTTATTTATGTTTTGCTAACAAAACAGACAGAAAGCTAATTTTTAAGACACGTTCAACAAAACAAACAGAAAACTAAGGTTTAAGAAGTGTTGAACAAAACAGACCAAAAATTAAGCTTCAAGAAATATTTAACAAAACAGAGGGAAAGCTAAGTTTTCAGAAATGTTGTGACACACAAAACTTAGTTGTAAGAACTATCCAATAGAACAGACAGAAAATTAAGTTTCAAGAAATTTTCAAGTATAAAGCATCTAACAGACTTTGTTGATGTCATTGGAAGTCTACGAGAGTTTTGCTTCCAGTCTAAAAAGTGATACGATGATTTGAAGAAGTTACTTTTCCAATGTCTTCCCTTAAAAGCCTTCAACGTACTTATCATCAGTGAGAAGAAATACCATAGAAGACTTTCCCTTTATCCAATTTCTGAAAGCCTTGAACTTATTTCTTGACTTCTTGTTAGGGTATAGACGATCCAAGTAAAAAACTCTCCAACTTCGATCCCCTGATCTCTGTGAACTGGAATCGAGTCTCTGTGTACCGTGTGACAGCCGTGGAATAAAGCTGGTACAATAAAGAGAAGGCATCAGCTGGTGATGAGTTCCTCCGAGGGCTTCGATGGCGACAGAAGAGCCACCGATGAAGCACATGAAGCTTTCGCTAAAGCCGCATTTGTGAAGCTCATCTGTTCATTAAAAGAAGCTTTTGTGCCAGATTTATTAAAGTTTCAGAGCACAGCTAAATTGGTTTTGAGTAACAGTTGTCGTTGCTGAAGAGTTAAGTTGAATTTGTATAGTCTTTCGACTTTTATGTTTTAATAGTGAAATAATTAATTAAATTTACAAAAAAAACAGGTATGAGTTGTGAGTTAATTCAAAAATTGTTATGTTAATATTAAAGAACGCTCCTGAAAATTGCTGATAATTGTTATTACAGGAGTATTTTCATTTAAAAACAGTCGCCCATTAAATTTATTAATTTCAGGTACTTTATGATGTTATTTTCTCTTCTCTCAGAGAAGAAAAAATCTGAAGCTGATTTCTTTGAGACACAAAAAGTTCTTTTCCAGCCGTCCACCTCAAAAGGATCACCAATAATATTCAGAACACTTTCAAATCATAAAAAAATTATCACTCCAATATTAGCACTGCAACAGTGACAAACACTGCAGAAACAGCGTTGAACTCGTTTACACTGCAAAAGAAAATTCTGTTAAAATGTCATACTCCACAATGTCTTTTAAAACAATTATCATATTTTTGAGTAGTTTTATGGTATGTAGTGCTTTCATACATCAATTCAACGCCACATTTTTCTCAAAAAGTTCAGGTAAAATATGTGAAGGTAAAATTAATAATTGGACGCATGCTGCTGTACTGTTCACGTCAGTACAATAACTGAGGCTGGAAAAACACTCACCAAATCTAACAGCACTAGAAATCCATGAATACTTTAAAAAAATCTTGGTATGGAGATTAAATTTAAACATTTATACGCTTATCTGTCGACACTGACAGCAGAAATATGTACATGTTAAATAATATGTAACACATCTGTTGAGTTAAATTTACTATAATTTGTAACTCAGCCAACCTAGATTTTCAGACGATAGAGAAATTATTAGTATATTCAGTTAGCATTGAAATCCAGTTATTTTTTTCTATATCCATCGTACGAAGTTTCTGTGATTGAGGATGTTAATGAACTTGTCTTGATGGTAGTGCACTACGACACTCCTGTCTTGACCTAAACCACTCCTGACATGTTTGTCTACTCTTAATAAATAGGCAAAAGCCACTCCTGACATGTTGACATAACCTCATCTTAATAAATAAGCAAAAGCCACTCCTGACATGTTGACATAACCTCATCTTAATAAATAAGAAAAAGCCACTCCTGACATGTTGACATAACCTGATCTTAATAAATAGGCAGAAGCCACTCCTGACATGTTGACATAACCTCATCTTAATAAATAAGCAAAAGCCCCTCCTGACATGTTGACATAACCTCATCTTAATAAATAGGCAAAAGCCACTCCTGACATGTTGACATAACCTCATCTTAATAAATAGGCAAAAGCCACTCCTGGCATGTTGACATAACCTGATCTTAATATATTGGCAAAAGCCACTCCTGACATATTGACAAAAGCCACAACTACATTATTGACATTAGCCACGAAATGTCAACATGTTATGTTTATGTGGCACATGTTGACATAAGCCACTCCAAACGTGTTGACATAAGCCACTCCTAACATGTTGATATAAGCCACTCCTAACATGTTGATATAAGCCACTCCTAACATGTTGATATAAGCCACTCCTAACGTGTTGACATAAGCCACTCCTAACATGTTAACATAAGCCACTCCTAACATTTTGACATAGATCATCTTACATGACGATGCACTGCCTCATACCGAAAGAATACTTTGTCTACTCGCTAAAACGAAAGTATACTAAATGCAAGTACTTCGCTGCCGTGTAATTATCTTCAACCCACAAAAGATTTTTTGAACAGAGATTAACTAAAGCGACAGAAGAAGCACTTCTGTTTAGATATGAGTTCATTTGCATGATAATTTCTCGAATACATTTCACTGTAAGTACACTGACTCAGAAGTAGATTGTGGCGAGCACACTAATTCGGGAGTAAATTGTTGCGAGCACACTGACTAAGCAGCAAATCCTTAGGATAAAATGAAGAGAAAATTACCAGAACGATGTAAGGTACTCGAGAGGATGTATATTTTGAGTTATGGTGTGTCACGATTGGAAGCCTAGAAAATGGCTTGTTAATAGTGTGCTCTAAAGCTTCTATACTACGTGAAAAAGAATGCTTTGTACCTTCAAAGTCTTTTGTCCCGTAGAGCACTTTATCTGAGGTTCATATAATTACAATAAAATGGCGTTTTACAGCATTGTTATGTATCAATTGCTATTTTTATAAGTTCTTTACATCTTTTCTATTTCTTTACAATATGATTTCCATAAATATTCAAGCCGCTCGAGCTCATAATTTAGAAAACAATAAATTATTATAAAAGTAATGGCAATTCTTCGTAATCGATGACCTTAAGTCGGATGCAAGTGTCCTCTGGGAAACGTGGCAGAAAAAGAAAGCATCAACGAGAGAAAGAAATTTGCTAGACTGATCCTTTCTTGTAGATTTTTCTTTTAGAAAATTAAGGAGTTCGTTATGTAATTCTACTTTTTAGTGGGCCGTGACGAATTGAAAATAGGAGTCTCATTTCAATTGTTAAACTAAAGAATCAAAATTAAGATCTGTTACAGTTGGATAAAACAATCATGATTAGTTGTATATAATAATTGTTATAGGATTAAAATTGAGTAACAGAAATTATTAAGATAAAAAGTGTTGTTTACTAATTGGCGTAGTTATGAGAAAGTAGAACATTTTTCAAATGTTTAGGAAACTAGCAGTCTCACTGGATTCAACATAAAGAATTGGAATACATTTTCAACTCACGTATCTCTTGTATCGCAAAAGGAAAGACTTTTTGCTGAGAACCTATGATATTAAAATTAGGGTATTTTTATTTCTGTTGACTCTCATAACGTTCCACATTCAAGCACATGCTTGTTCAAATCCTATAAAACACTGAACAACCATTAAACTGTAACAGTCAACTTACAGGAAAGTTAGATTAGCAACAGAGTTCCACAACCACAACTGTGTTTCTGATCCATGCAGTAGGCAATAAGGTAAATGTTTCAGTGGAAAGTGAAATAAAATTTTCTTCAACGAAGTTTCAAACAAAGTTAGTGAAACAAAGTTTCAGCTTAAGCGTACAATACACATTTCCTTTTAAGCTCTATCAAACGATGGACTGTGTGCCGGTTGAAAATGTCAAAAAATATTAGGAAAAAATGTTAAAATATTTTTTGAAAAAGTTAATAAATCATTTTACTTCCGTGAGCCAATAAATTTAATTCGAAGCGAAAGTTAATAAATTGATGGAATTATCTAGAGATAAAGAAGTTTCTGGAATTACACTTTTATTTCCAGAACAAGAACTTATTTTACAAAACTATTTGATAAAAAGCTTTCCGCTGCGAAAAAAATTTGAAATTAATTTGAAATGAAAAAAACGAATTACTACTTTATTTTTAAACACCAGCAATGGTAGATAGTAATGTCTTATTTATTCTCTAAACAATTCATTAGTCAATTAATAGAAATAATATTGAATGAACTGGGCGATTATTTACGATTATGAGATGAAATTACTTGAATGTATTTCAAATAAACTAATCTATTAAACAAATTATTAAAAGAAAATGCACACAACATATATATTAAACAGCACACAAAATCTGAGAATAAATCAAGCATGTCCATTTGGAAGCCTAACCACCTCAAGAACTTGCAAAAAATAATTTTTTAACTCAATAGTAAATTACTGGAATTGAAAATTATTATAATTGTAGACAGTGTTGCAGGTTACACTCAGTATCAATATCACCTCACATTCCTTATATTTTATTTCCAAACATCGCTGTCAGAAAAGTGGTAACTAAGTTCATTCTGTTCATTTCAAGCGAGAAACATTGTTTTGCACAGTAATGAATCTGAGATTTTCAATTGTGTGGAGAATGATAAAATGATAAAGTAGAATTATTCTATCATTCTATCATAAAATTATCCCTCATTTTATCATAAAATGAGAGAATAGAAATATTAATAGTTATTAAATAAATAAAAATGAAAGCAATAATGATGGTCATGATAATGTCGTTACTTGTATAGTGACACAATTTACAACGTAATTTAAGAGCGTATGTACATGACACTTGCATGATAGAAGCAAGCAAGGTTTGAAGAAATAACATGAATAGTATTCATCCATATAATATGATTATTATTTCATTCATTTTTAATGCTTTAAAACGACTTTCAAGGTAGTGCTTTTAGAATGCCTTTGATAGGAGGCCTTTACGTTTCTCTCTTAAGACCCTAAGCTTTAAGAAAGAGGCCGAGTTTTTAGTCTGCATAATTGCTGAAGCCGCTTCGAGACCTCTTTTATATGTTTTCTGAAGAAAAGGCATTAAACGATTCGTACGAAAAGTGAGGATATTTTTTTCAAAAATAAATGAAATATATCACCTGAACAAAGTTATCGTATTTTGTTGAGTTTAAAATCGCTATGAATGAAGGTAAAAACTGTGTTTGTGCAATTTTGATATTTCAGACCAAAATTGCAATTAGTCGAACTGCTACGGGCTGCTGATGTCAATAATATTATTGATGTGGCTTTAGCTTTTAGCAAAGATATCATAAATTCGTTCCAATGCATAGTGCAAACAATGCGACTTACAATTCAGTACAAAATAAAAATTCATACTAAAATCCCTTCTGCGACAAGTTCATTCCAGTCAGTGAGCTGCGCTAGTTAGCGTTCGATAATTTCAATGTGGAGACCCTAAACCTAGAAAAATGCTTGATGAACCAGAAACTATGTCTAGCATATGAGTCATGAGGTACATCCCTGGAAGTGTGTATTCTAGTCAAAGCTGTAATTACAAACGTTGATGCACATCACGCTGCAGAGAGCAAGTGCGCTTATGGTTATGATTTGCTTGTCTACGCAGGAAATAACATGGGAAAGCCTGCGTAAACCCACTCAAAAATTCCGTATTTGAAATGGAGGATGAGTGTGTGCGAGTAGCTTGTTAATTCTCATCAAGCAACTGACATTTTGCATTACCTTATGCTTGTATTTTTACTAAAAATGACTGTCTGGTCTGGATATGAGCTCAATAAATCGCATGAAACGTCCAAAAGTACACACATAATTTGAGTTATGGAGTGTGCTGGTACAATAATTGTACCAGCACACTATAAATCAACAATAAATCGAACAATCTCTCTTTCTACTGACAGACAATTATTGTCTGTCAGTAGAAGGAGAGATTTTTGAGCTACAGATACGATAAAGTAACAGTTTTTTAAAGGGCTAATAAAGTGAATGCACCCAGAATACTGACTGGAATTCGAGTTATGTCTCGTCAACACATTACTAACAGCGATATCGAGTGCCGAATAATAAATAGTCTAATGAGAGTCCCTAAGATGAAAGTTTATTAAAGCTTTTTCGATGGAATTTTTTCGTCATTTATCTTTGTTGCATGTCATATTCATTGATTTTTTGCTGCATTCAAAGTTCAAATATTATTCATTTTTATTTGTGACCAGAGCTCGCTAGCGTTGTTGATATCATCATTTCAAGAGCCTCGCATATGTTATCTAATCTAATCTATCTAATCTGCTTAGTATTAGATTAGATTAGATTTAGATAGTATTAGCATTAGATAGTCTAGTGTACCCGTGCCATCAAAAATGATGGCAAATACTGTTGGAAAGATATTAAATAAAATTACATATAAGAACGCAACGCAATATATTTAGTTTTATATATACTAGTGCAATGCCCGTTAATTGTGAAAATGTTTCGCCTTTTATTATAGAGAGATCATACAGGAAAAACCTCTATTAAAATCTCCATCATTTATTGAAATTCGAAGCAGCATTGCTTCGTCTTGCCATTTCGCGTTGTTCGTGCGATAGTCTTCGGTGTCTTTCTTGCTGTCGAAGTCTTGCTGCTTCTCTCTTACGGTTGGACACGTTTCTATCCATGTTGGCCTTTTTTCCCGGAATTTGATTCTGAAATATCCTCTATTATCTCTTTGAAGCTTTTCAAGAAAATCACAATTCCGAAAACAATAACTCAATTTCCAAAATCTTTGGCCTTATACTAAGTGGTAACCAGGTTACTGATCAAACTAATTTCAAATATTTCATTTCGCATTATCAATTAAAAATATCAAAGTATCTATACATTAATACGCTTACGAATATCGTATCTGTGCGTCACACCCTTCATTACGGTATCGATTATACGGTTGGGGTCGGGTCACGTTACATTACGTTACTTTGGGTTGGGAATATTATGAATGTTTTGGTTTTACAATTTTTTTCCATTTTTTAATTGTTGAAATGGTTTAAATTTTTTGTATTTTTTAAATTACTTTTTAATGTTTTTAATTTTGTAAATTTTCCAATGGTTTAATTTTTTTAATTTTTCGAATTTTTTGAGTTTTTTAACATTTTAGTTGTTTTTATTTTTTGATTTTGTTTTAATTTTTTAAATTGCTTAAAATTTTTCTTTTTTTTTAGTTTTTTAATTTTTTGAATTTTTTGAAATTTTGAATTTTTTTAAATTTTAAAAAGTGATGCTAGCGTATCAGTGATACCGACAATACCTTACTTATGTGCAAACCTGTACTATGCAGCCCCATGAAATTGCCAATTTTTGAACGTGGCCTTTGCACTGAAAAGTTTACCCACCCCTGATCTAAAACAATGGAGCAGAAAATAAGAGAACAAAGAAAAACAGCAAGAGAGCGACAGAGAAGGAGTCGACAGCGAAATGATATGAACGAGATGGAGAGACAGCAATTTCTAGGAAACTGGAGAAACAGAGACCATGAAAGAAGAAATAATAATAATATGGAACACCAGATACATTAATTACACTGGAGCCATGGATGGCCGATGTCAATTTTGCGGAGCTTTAAGATTCCAAAAAGAACTATTAAATTGTTGTCATAATGGGAAAGTTTCACCTCCTCCCCTACAAGAATACCCTGAAAATTTGAGATTACTCTTTGATGCCGACGGTGCAGAGGGTTCTAAATTCAGACAGAATATAAGAAACTATAATTCTGCATTTGCTTTTGCATCTTTCGGTGCGAACATTAGATCTCCTCCAGGATGTGGACCGTATTGTTTCCGTTTACAAGGTCAAACTTACCACTACGCAAGAAACTTCCATGCAGATGACCTTGAAGAGAGAAGATACAGCCAGCTCTACATCTTAGAAACCAATGAAGCCATATAAACTAGAGCAAATGCACAAGAAAATGCTAACTGCTTAGTATCTATTTTTCAAAAGATAAATGAGGCAATGAACAATAATCCTTACGCAACAGCATACCACAATATGAGGGCTATTGAACAACAAGAACAAGAGAGAGCTGTAATTAAGAACATGCCAGCAAGACAAGTAACCATGCAGTTCATCCCTGGCCCTGACAGACGAAGATACAACAACCCAACAGGCAATGAGGTAGCAGCCATATTCGTTGGTGATGATGGCGCGCCTCCAATGTACCGTGATATTGTTGTTTATCCTATAAGTCTACAGAGGCATAGGATTGCTTACATCTCTTGGCAGCTTGATCTCATGGTTTATCTTCTTCTCTTTCCGAATGAAGAACCTGGATGGCATATAAATATGCCTCATGTGGAACATAGTGGTTTCATTTAATTTTCTAGGACGGCATCAAAGTTGTTGAATCATATAATCAATGATTGTTAATTTATTCACTACCTGTAAAATTATGCTATTGAACTAACCACAAATTATTCGCTGGTCCTGCTAGTCATGATGAATTTCAACAGAAAAAGGTTCAAAGAAAATTTCTATTTGTAAAAGTAAACCGATTGTGTATTCTGGATATCATAATGCAAGTGAAAGGGAATTGAATTGCTACAGAAAAATAATGCAATAGAATGATTTCTTGTATTTCTTAAGCTTTATCCTTGTTGCTATCAAAGCTATCGATTAGATGAGTATGACACACGGACAGATAGACTGAGGGACGGACGCGGCCCTTATTATAGTATAGATTTACAAAGGACAAACGTTTTACTTGAGTATTTCTCTAATGACAACATTCCTAGTGAAAAACAAATCATCTACCAAATTTCCTTGAACATCAGTTTCTTTAATTGCTGTACCCGTGCACCGAACTAGGTATCCACGATACGGACTCGAGTATATAAGACTCGAGTATAAGGTGCTGTACAAGTGCATTTATAGTGCACTTGTACAGCAAAAATGAGTGTATTAATTTACCAATGAACTGAAACCAAGACCAACAGTGTTAATTTTTTCCTATCTATTCTTAAAAGCGTGACACGAAACATATAAATAAATAAATAAATATATAAACACATGACGGTCATTCCTAGTATTAGATAATCAATAACAAATTTTGAAGCTAGAAATGAACGCAACTTGTTTCAAGGATGCTCCGGAATGACAATCACATGTCAATGAAGTCCTTCCACTAACCCTTAGAAAATAATGATCGATTTCGCTGTGTTCCCGGAGTTGTTATCGAAGTATCACACTTTTGTAATTCTTTGTCTAGACTTTGTGAAGTTAAAAACTTAATTTTATTGTGGACTGTAAGCAAGGTGTAGAAACTAATTAATTCCACAAAAAAGCTCATTCGAGTGCCAGTTTTCTACCCCCAACGTCGACTTTTGTAGTTCAGTAAAACTTGAAACCTGCAAGCAAGACACCTGTGACGAGTATCCTTGATACCTTCGTGCCACAGTACATTGTGGTATAGATTTTTCTAGCATTTAATTTTGAACCAATGAGTCGTGACGAA
>VCRD01004474.1:30034-45156 GCA_006783055.1 Trinorchestia longiramus
GGATGGTCGATGTCAATTTTGCGGAGCTTTAAGATTCCAAAGAGAACAACTAAATTGTTGTCATAATGGGAAAACTTCTCTTCCTCCTCTACAAGAATACCCTGAAAATTTGAGATTACTCTTTGATGCCGACGGTGCAGAGGGTTCTAATTTCAAACAGAATATAAAAAACTATAATTCTGCATTTGCTTTCGCATCTTTCGGTGCGAACATTAGACCTCCTCCAGGACATGGACCGTATTGTTTCCGTTTACAAGGTGAAACTTACCACTACGCAAGATACCTCCATGCAGATGTCCCTGAAGAGAAAAGATACAGCCAGCTCTACATCTTAGAAACCAATGAAGCTGTACAAACTAGAGCAAATGCACACGAAAATGCTAACTGCTTAGTATCTATTTTTCAAAAGATAAATGAGGCGATGAACAATAATCCTTACGCAGCAGCACACCACAATATGAGGGCTATTGAACAACAAGAACAAGAGAGAGCTGTAATTGAGAACATGCCACCAAGACAAGTAACCATGCAGTTCATCCCTGGCCCTGACAGACGAAGATACAACAACCCAACAGGCAATGAGGTAGCAGTCATATTCGTTGGTGATGATGGTGCGCCTCCAATGTACCGTGATATTGTTGTTTATCCTATAAGTCTACAGAGGCATAGGATTGCTTACATCTCTTGCCAGCTTGATCTCATGGTTTATCCTCTTCTCTTTCCGAATGAAGAACCTGTATGGCATATGAATATGCCTCATGTGGAACATAGTGGTTTCATTTAATTTTCTAGGACGGCATCAAAGTTGTTGAGTTATATAATCAATGATTGTTAATTTATTCACTACCTGTAAAATCATGCTTCTGAACTAACCACGAATTATTCGCGGGTCCTACTAGTCATGATGAATTTCAACAGAAAAAGGTCCAAAGAAAATTTCTATTTGTAAAAGTAAACCGATTGTATATTCCGGATATCATAATGCAAGTGAAAGGGAATTGAATTGCTACAGAAAAATAATGCAATAGAATGATTTCTTGTATTTCTTAAGCTTTATCCTTGTTGCTATCAAAGCTATCGATTAGAAGAGTGTGACACACGGACAGACAGACTGAGGGACGAACGCGGCCCTTATTATAGTATAGATTTACAAAGGATAAACGTTTTAATTGAGTGTTTCTGTAATGACAACATTCCTAGTGAAGAACAAATCATCTACTAAATTTCCTTGAACATCAGTTTCTTTAATTGCTGTACCCGTGCACCGAACTAGGTATCCACGATACAGACTCGAGTATATAAGGCTCGAGTATAAGGTGCTGTACAAGTGCATTTATAGTACACTTGTGCAACAAAATTGAGTGTATTAATTTACCAATGAACTGAAACCAAGACCAACAGTGTTAATTTCTTCCTATCTATTCTTAAAAGCGTGATACGAAACATATAAATAAATAAATAAATATATAAACACATGACGGTCATTCCTAGTATTAGATAATCAATAACAAATTTTGAAGCTAGAAATGAACGCAACTTGTTTCAAGGATGCTCCGGAATGACAATCACATGCCAATGAAGTCCTTCCACTAACCCTTAGAAAATAATGATCGATTTCGCTGTGTTCCCGGAGTTGTTATCGAAGTATCACACTTTTGTAATTCTTTGTCTAGACTTTGTTAAGTTAAAAACTGAATTTTATTGTGGACTGTAAGCAAGGTGTAGAAACAAATTAAGTCCACAAAAAAGCTCATTGGAGTGCCAGTTTTCTACTCCCAACGTCGACTTTTGTAGTTCAGTAAAACTTGAAACCTGCAAGCAAGACACCTGTGACGAGTATCCTTGATACCTTCGTGCCGCATTACATTGTGGTATAGATTTTTCTAGCATTTAATTTTGAACCAATGAGTCGTGAAGAGGATTGAGGCATTTATTGAAACTCCTACATTGATTTACCACATCATGTGTGACTGAAAAGTAAACTTTGTACAAGTACAGTGCTTATATAAATTTTGAAAATGATCTCCTAACACTAATTTCATAAGATTTCCTTATCACTGCGCGTTGGATATAACAGAGAAACTATCAGTCTTACAAATGAACATGACTTTTCATGAAATTCTAGAAAATCAAGGAAAAAGGGCAGAGTCTTACTCAACACAGCCTCAAATTTTATCCATTTTCCCCTAACATTGATGAGTTTCAATGAAATTAAGTGATAATAGAAAAACTTCGGCTGTACTCGTATACTGTTACTTAACAGAGAGTTCTAAGGTTTTAGTTCCCGAATGCTTGATTATAATATTATTCGTTAGATCTAACCTAATCACCCAATTAAAGAAAGTTATACTTAACACGACCTCATATCTATCGTCAAGAACAAGATATATAACAGAATCTTATCAGCAATACTGAAGTGGCATCGGGATCTAACTCCAGACACAACAGCAAAATTTAGTCGCAGCTGTGGCAGGCATGCGTCACGGATCGAAGATTTATGAATAAATTCTTGAATTCACGGAGCAAGGGTAGACCAGAAATGATAGTCTGGCGCTTTGAAATGTATTCATGAGGCTGTAATGAAGATTGCCTAAGCAGCAATAGACCTCACGGTCTATACGTTAGATCGGTACACAAGAAGTTGTTGACGGCTATTGCTGCACAGAGGCTTATCGCCAAGAAATGTAGCCTTCCTGGTGTTCTCATAGCGTCAAATTCTTGAGCTGGGCATCGTAAATAACTGCACGAGGAGTTACGACTGTACAATGAATATTCAAAACGTCTGCTTTTGCTGGAAAATCTACCTTAACGCCAATAACCTGCTACAGGCATAGTTGCAAGTCCCCTACTCTAAGAAAGATTTAACGTCAAATGTATTGGTTGTACCTGAATATAGAAGTTGAATAGCAAGTATATGAATTCGAGGAATGTTGAGTATAATTATATACAAAGAAATTAGTATTTCCACGTCAAAACCGTTATGAACGTGGCAAATACATGCGAGTAAAAACATAATTTACTCTTTAACTTTCAGTTAAGTTAAAGTAAATGTTAGCACCGTAAAAGTAAAAAACTTTTGTGAAGAATTTAAAAGCACATTATCTAACGTAACTGCCCAGTGCTGCTGCGTTGTAATGAAGGCTGACTAATGAAGTCAGTCCTTAATTGCATCACTAATTTGCTCCTCTGTAGACAAACAGGAAGACCGTTTGTTTGATTATTCGCTACTGATTTTCTCTCGAATGCGAGAACACCTTGTGATACCACACCACACAGCACTCACACTTGGATTCTAATCAGTCAGAGAAATACATAATTCTTCTCCACTCGAGTGAAGGATATTTTGTAAATATGAGTTATTGATGGAGTTCTTGAGAGGCAGTTTAAACAGGGTGTGGCAAGATAACTTCCTTTTTTTCGAAGCAAAGCGCTTTGAAACAAGGAAGTTGTGTTGCCGCACGCTGTAGCTGACTCACTGATGTGGCTATCTTTGAAATGGGAATTGATTGCAAAGAAAATTGTTAGCATTCTGTGCTTTCCCTTTTTTAATTGATATTAAAAACAGAAATACTTCCATAAATACTCCATACATAAATATTCCATACATGGATATTAAATGAAAATAGGATATGTTAAAACAAATACATAGAAACCTGTGCTGTTACGCAGAAGTTAGTGCTGGTGCTCGAGGGAAATAAAATGCTAGTCTAATAGGAAAATAAAATTAACTTGAAACGATTTTTCTCACGACATGTCCATGTCGACGAAACTAACATTTCCGTCAAACTTTCCAGGGACTTCTTTCGCTTCTTCTTTCGAGCACAGTCAGGTCTTCTTTAATCCCTATTTGCAGCTCTCTGGCGGAACTGTAGGCTGGTCTACCACCTCTTGCTATTTCTTACAGGCACGACCAAATAAGGAGTCCAAAATGTTCAAAAGTTTGGGTCCTAATGATCAAGCGAAGACGCGCAGGGAGAAGTGGCGAAGTTTTAGTAGGAGATAAATCTGTCATTTAATGCTAGACTGTAAAATTTACCGTATGAATCTTATTAGGAAGAAACAGTGATGCCCATTACTATCATTGAATTATTTTGCAAAATGACTGTCACTAGCAAAAATAAGGTTATGAATTCTTTGAAAAACTTGCTCGCATATCTCACGTAATTTGCATTGTGGTTTAATCCCATCATTTGTCCATGGAGCATTTTAATGAAATCAAATCAACATTAAAATGTGACCAAGACTCACTCACTAAAATGAACCACGTATGAATTATTCTCTTACGCTTCGCTCGCTTACCCTCCGTATTACTAAGACTCGAGTCGAGGAGAGGTTAAAACCAGTTCAGGAAAATGAAAATATTGTCTTGAAAACGTAATAGTCACATGGTGCATCCTAGGCCGTGTGAACTTCCGTGATGGAAACAAATAGACGTATGAAGTGAGAAAACTGAGAAGCCTCTCCTTTAGTATTATAGATAACATACTCTTCTCAGATGATTGCTACTATCTTAGTTTGAGCGGAAAAATTATTAAACATGCAATTCTAAATTTACGAGTATATTACGTTACATTAGCATAAAACTGAACGAGATAGTTCAATATGTAATATTTAATAGTAACGAGCTATTTGGTACATTCTTTGGCTGCTAACCAAATACTACGTCGTTTTGAATCAGCACTTCAAAGTACTGGGTAGTTTTTTCGCCAATATTTGTCAAGACAATTTTATAATGTCTTTACAATGCCAGCAGAAGATATTTGCGGTCACCTAGTTCCTGACTGGGAAGAAGTTTAGAGTCTGGGTTGTCCTGAAGTTTCTTATTATCAGTGTTTGGCTGTTATTTCTGATTAACACGTTGTCATCTCTGTCGAAAATCCCTTCCAGGACAAAATCATTAAAGCCGTTGAGATACTTACAGAGCTCGACGAGTTATCCTGGCAATCTTCTTTGCTCTAGGGAGAAAAGTTCATTCTGTTTGACTGGTATGTCTGACAGTTCATAATAGGAAGGCAACGCATTCCTGAACCCTGAAATTGTGCATAGCTTGGTTTCAGGTCTGTTTAGATGCACTTAACACTTGTCTGAAGCTTGTCCCTGCATCTGTTGATTACAATTCGAGCTCAACGTGAGAGTTTAAGGCCCTGGTGCAGATAATGTAGCAGATTCATTGCCAGGGGAAGTCACAGAAATTTCATCCACTCGTTCTTTACAGAAAAATTTCGGCCACTTCAGCCATAAAACGCAGACTAATGAAGCGAGACAATGCGGTCTGCCCGTCGTGGAAACTAAGGTCAGGATGCGTGTGAAGAAATTGCATTCGTCGTCGGTCAGGGGTAACAGGAATCTTTTGTAGTGATGATGAAATAAAAGGATGCAAGTATAAGGTAAAACTAATAAAAATGACAGTTTTGTTTAGCAAAAATGACTTCTGAGATGTATGAAAGCTTCTTTTGAAATATGCCCTTGGGTTATCAGTGGAAATTAAAACCTGAAAATTTATTTTCGTTTCCACAAACGTACGGTAGTACACTCATGAGGAAAGAAATACTCTACCTATAATTAGTATAATCGTATGACGTGGCAGGAGCTGTTTAATTTTTTCAGTCATAGCATTTATATGCATATACTCATACAGCATGTAACGTATAACTAAATTAAATATATATATATATATATATATATATCCTTTCCCATTCAATTTAATATTTCATAATCAATTGTGGACTCGTCCTCCCTTCTCATTCCGTATTTCATTGATCAAAAAATATTTTACAGACATAATAGGTAATGATTCATGATTGAAATTAGAAATACTTCTTTGTTATTGAGTAAATGAAAACGCTATTGTGTTCTGTTCTTTTGAAAGAAAAAGCCCAGGGACAGGACGTGTTTAGCTCATAACTGCTTTGAATCCTTCTCCACTAACTGACTCTAGAGTCAAATGTTATGAATCTGTCTCCACCGAAGGATTATGGAGGGATGTGGAGTGAATCTGTCTCCACTGAAGGATTATGGAGGGATGTGGAGTGAATCTGTCTCCACTGAAGGATTATGGAGGGATGTGGAGTGAATCTGTCTCCACTGAAGGATTATGGAGGGATGTGGACTGAATCTGTCTCCACTGAAGGATTATGGAGGGATGTGGACTGAATCTGTCTCCACTGAAGGATTATGGAGGGATGTGGACTGAATCTGTCTCCACTGAAGGATTATGGAGGGATGTGGAGTGCATCTGTGTCCACTGAAGGATTATGGAGGGATGTGGAGTGAATCTGTCTCCACTGAAGGATTCTGGAGGAAAATGAGGTGAATCAGTCTCCAGTGACTGACTCTGGAGGGAAATATAGTGCATCTTCCTCCACTAATTGAATCTGAAGATTCATGTTTCAGTGTGCGCAAGATAATTTCCCGAATGATCATTTCGATTACCTATATAATAAAATGTTTTTGTTTAATTTAGTTTAAAAATTTAAATTATCATTAAAAATGTAGCAGCAGAATATCTCGTTAATTATTTTCACATATAATAATATACATGTATCTCACAGACTTAGATATAATCAATGTTTCAGATGTCTTATCGTAATACATTGAAAACGTTATATTCTTCAATTCTTTATGTATCCTCTATTTTGCTTGCATTTGAAAACCATTGAGTGTTAATTGTGACGATATCCTAAAATATTAATTTCGCTTTCAAGTATGATGAAAATGTCAGACTATTAATCATTTCTATAAATTAAGTGTCGCTTTGCAAAATTTATCCTCACAAAAAGTTGATTGTTTGAGCACTAACTTGTAAATAATTTAAATACCAATTACAAGGAATTGATTCAAATTTTGATTTAAATGAAGTGTTCCCTGTACGAAATCTGTTGCATATTTTAATCTACTTTTATATAAACATTCAAACTACTTCAAACTCATCATATTTATCATATTTGTTATCCCCCTAATGTATTTATATTATTATTTTAAGCGTTCGAATTATTCTGTTAATAATTTATCCTCAACCACAGCGAAAATTTTATCCTCATTAACCAATTTTTGCATAATCATAAAAAATTGGAGCAGTCGAGAGGCTGCTGTAATTATTGCGCGGTTTTACAACTCGCATTGAAAAATATATCTTAATAAGATGATATTTTTCCGAGTAGGCGCCGCAGGATCTGGAGAAGAGAAAGGCCTTCATCTTCAACGTTTTTGTCTTTCAGAAAAAGAGAAATTCATAATTGCGATGCCATTTGGTGAGCGAGAGATGTGCTTCTTTTGCTTTACTTGTGATACGAACACCAAGAGAGAATTTTAGATCTGTTTGGGAAAAGTATGTCATCTGCTCTCAGTTTTTGGGTGCTTGTTTAGTTCCCTCGATGTGTTCACCAAATTAAAATAAAGGAACTGAAACGCTTGAAGAAATGCAAGCTCTAATTCCTCACTTAGAGCAAAGTGCGCGTTCGTGACTGAAATGGCTTGCGTGATTGAGGTGCATGTGCGTAATTGTTGCCTCTACTTTAGACGGGATGGGACTTGGGTAGCAACTCATGAATGGACCAAACGGCTCTTTTCTACTGCTTTATTCTATTTTATTATATTCTATATGCATGGGATTCGAACCATGTCTGGATAGTATATAATCACTCCTGTGAAAATAAAATTAACCTTCTTGAAAATTATTCTACGACTTCGTCACACTGCAGTACACTTAAATATATGTGGAAATTTTGTTGCACAAAAAATTAAGTAAGTTATTTCTCTCTCCCTTGTAATAAAATCTTAGTTTTTGTTAGCTGTTTAATTTTTTTCATCCCCCTACAAAAAGTTAGACGAGTGGTTTTCAAATCTTTAATTTTTGAAGGTTTTTGATGATATCTGCAAGAAATGACCGCATGAAAATAAATTATAGCCTCCTTGTAAGTAGAACATAATTGGTATTATGAATTACTTTATAAGGTCAATAGCTCAATAATAATTGGATGCAGATTTGTAGGAAAATGAACAACGTTCCCACTTTAATACTTGCATGTATGAGAGTCTATTTAGGCTCAAACGCAGATAACTACATACATCATCGTCGTATATGATATGTTACAAAAGCCAGGTTCATTTCCTATGCAGACATGTTTGTTCCTTGTATCATTAGAAATAATTGAAGCTGTGTGGCTTAATCTATTGTACCTATATTTCTTCTAAAATCCATGCATATTTCAGAGCTGAAGAAATATTTCAGAGTACGTAATAATTTCATCAGAAAGCTACTTGTTACCATTCAACAGTGTACAATGAAAGCCACGGTTAGACGAGCACTAAAAGTTCATGAAAAGCGTTTAAGGAACAAACACGGCACACCAAACAACTGCATTGCTGGCATGCAAACGATAATGGCACAGTGCTCTATGTAAGGTAAGATTATTTCATCGTAAGAGTGCCAGTACTAGTCACAATCATGCCAACTACTAATGCCATTACACGTCTATGAGACGATGCTAACACACGCTCTCTTCCCATTTAAAGAGAAATTTAGACAGTACCTCATCAAAAGTGAATCGAACAAGACGACAACGAAACTCCAAGAAGATCAGGAAGAAGCTCCTTGCAAGCGCGCTCCCCATGGGAAATCATTGCCTTTGCCCGCATTATTGAGCACGCTTTGAGGGAGAGTAGCAGTACTGGCCTCGCTCTGGAAATTCAGCCTGATGAGTGCCAGCTGGGCTGTAAGAAGCGGTTGTACGATCAGTGAAAGCTGTGCTGTAAGAAGTGGTTGTACGATGAGTACCAACTGTTACCTGGAAACATGGTACGATTTTGATATACATACATTTAAAAAGATTTTAAAGAAAAATTTAGACTTACAATTTACAGATTACCTGAGATGAACACAATAATTTTTTTTCAAAAGATTTCATAAAGTTTTCATGTCATCAACTTCTGTTCCAGCAAATTATTCGAACTTTTCTCACAACTTGAAGTGATGAAAACGCGACTCAGCAAGGAATAAGTATCGGTTTCCCTCGCTCCCGTATCAGCATGTCAACGGTGACAGCCTACTCTTTTAAGAGCATTCATCAGTCAGTGGAGAAGAATGAAACTGAAAACTGTTACAGTAACTCCTGCCAATGACTCATTGGCAGCAACTCAACATGCATTCGGTCTGTTCTCGCTCGCCTATATTGCATCAGATATTGTGTGCCAAGTTTCGGAGGTTCCAGCCATGGTGTTCGATTCTACTATGGCGAGGATGAGAATTGCATCGAGCTTTGAGAGGAAAAGTTAGAGCCAGATGAAAATTTTCAGCAAGAAATACGCTTCCTGTAGTCACAGTCGTGTTCGACTGCATCTCCACAACTAGAAAAATGTAATTCTACGCGGATATTTGCATAGAAACGTGCAGCTTATTCCGGAGATGAATTTTATTTTGTTAATTTACCATAGAGTGCTTGCCTTTTGTGGGCTCCAAAGTTACGTGTCACGGGACTCACATTTTACAGCCGAAATCTAAAGTTTTGAGTCACTTCCGTGCCCACAACTCTTACAAAACTACGATTACAGCTTGCACTAGAAAGCTGTTATCAGAAAATTTGCTTGATTCTAATTCATGCAGAGTTTTTTTTACAGTTCGTAATATACCTTCAGCATATCTCAATTCTCACAGAAATTTCATTTTGCTAGGACTCTTATTGTGTGAATCTTTTCAAAATGCTTCCCTTTTTTGACTTTGTAGAAAATACATGTGTTGAATTTTCCGCATTTACAGCAACATTTATGTCTGGTCACCTATTGGCTAGCCACCAAATCGAGTGTCACTTAAGTTTACCTATTTTTGTTTTAGTTTGCAATCCTAAGCTTCATTTGCACTTTTCAAAAAATGAAGGACTCCCATTCTATATTTTTACCTTGATGCAAAAATTTAATTCAAATTATGAGTTGTCTTTGAAATAGATTGATAGGTGATTACTCGATTATAATACAATTTTAATATTTCAATTCTTTATGAAGTGTGAAAATTCTGAATTTGTATTCACATTGCAAGGACAACTCAAGTGTCTGAACACAGAAGACATTTGAGATTAATCTAGAAAATAACACATCAGTGACAGATGAATTTATTGACGTATCAGTGATGTATTGAAAGTAATTCATCATATGTTTAGTGACAGTTTAAATCACTGCAGACGGCGAT
Source organism: Trinorchestia longiramus (assembly GCA_006783055.1). Lineage (NCBI taxonomy): Eukaryota > Metazoa > Arthropoda > Malacostraca > Amphipoda > Talitridae > Trinorchestia > Trinorchestia longiramus. Next base: position 40,215 of record VCRD01004474.1, read on the forward strand.
TCAATCGCTCGAAATTTGAAATTATCAAAATATGAGACCAACCGTGGATATCATTGGACGAATACGGGATTGTCGTAGCGCAGTAATTGCAGTTCCAGGAAAACGTTTAGCGACAAGTGACCCTCGAAAATTTCCTCTCCAACTCTCAATTACGAAAAAACGGATGAGTCAACTCGTCATCGTTCATAGACCCTGAGAGACTGTTTCGATTTAAGTCTGAGCGCAGCTATACTTGAATAATTTCAAGTTCCTATAACGACTGGCAAACGGCATGGTATGAACGTCCTAAAATGACAAATTACATAGTAATATGACTGGAAACGAGTGTAACAGATGGTTATATGAGTATTAAATTCTCCATTGTATGGTTTACAACTGTAGCTATAGTTCATACGATTCATATGATTTCTGATGAAAAGGATTAGGAATGATATGGAATTGAAGTGAAAGCACCTACATCCTTCAATTTATGGTAGGCTTTATATAATATTAAAGATCTAGTTTTTGTAAAAGTGATCAATTAGTATATAGTTTGCAAAACGAATGTTCAGGTATGTCTTTATATTCCAAATGGAATGACATGAATAAACTCTTTGAATTGAATCACTCACGTAATTGATTGACCAAGGCATTTGTGAAGGAAGGCATAAGCGTCCCTGGTACGTCACGACTAAGTATACCACAGTACAGTAAAGAGAAGTACGATCATATGGGGGGGTTGGCAATGACCACCCCAACAACGGTTTTCAGGCGGGAACATGATCCATGACGTAATAATTGTATCTTGGCGCTGATTGGTAAATTTTTGAAGGGGCGGGGCTTCGGCTTTAAACACCGAGATGAGAGAAAACACACACGGGCACGGTTGGGGTCGAACGCACGACCTTCACATAACCGCAACTTTACTTCCAATCCTTTATCCACTCGGCCACTAGAGCTACAGTCTCTCGCGACGTTTAAACCATTTTAACACTAGCACAACGAAGTGGGCCTGGGAGGTTCAATGTCAAAATTAACAAGCCCGTCTAATATAGTATTCATGAACCTCACTTAATAATTACATTTATGGAACAAGTACATATGACTTCTCTGTTACGTAGTTTGAAAGAAAAATAATTGAAATATGACAGAATTGAACTTGGTGGACTAAAACTCCTCTTTGTGTTACTCGATCTAAAAAATTATACACTTCTCTGTAATGTGAAAATTATAATTTTTTGCTTTTAATTCATCGTAGTCTCATAGCAAATATCACGACTGATGAATTTATTTTTGCACCTTCTATTATGCATGAACTGAGTGCACTCAGAGCATCCCGGAGTGTCTTATTCAATATTAACATTGTGAGTATGAAAATGGAATTTCAATGGTAGAAGCGGAGCTACAATCAAATTAAAGAGAAAAATAAGATATTCCTAATAATTTTGTTATGCGCATGTGCATTGTTTGTTTAATTCTATCTCTGCACTTTATTACATCTCGTAATTCTTATCTAAATTATATGTATTTATGTAGTAGCAAATGCACCGACCAGCATTACACCATTGTTTCAAGCTGTTTCCAAATGTTTTCTATTGCTTTGAAATCAGCATAAATTTGACAAAGTGACTGTTGGCCTGACTTGTGCGCCATGATTGGTTGACTTGCGTGTACGTCACTGAGACCCCCCTCACCCCTCACCCCTCACATAATTCCATGACGTCAAAATTGAAATTGCCCCTACTAGTCTTTACTGTACTGTGAAGTATACCAAGAGTGGTTGACCAGCACACGAGCTTCACACAATAAGGCTTTGTTCAGAGCTGTTAGTGCTGGCAAGGCCAAAAACATCACAACAAAGAAAATTCTTCATTTGTATGCAGAAACTTCATTTCAGCATCACACGCCACAAGGTCTGCAAACTTCATGCATGGCAAAGGTCTGACTTCTTGACAGTTTCTGACAGATTAGTAAACTTCATTTAAGTTTCCGAGTTTCATGTTTTTCCCTGAACTTTCCCTTATAAAATGTAGAATTTTTTCAAAAACTCTTTCGTCACTGAGAGTGTGGGCGCCTTGATTTGACGATTTAAAAAAATAAAAAATTGTACACTACAACATGTCAGCTTATGGGGAGATGAAACCAAGCTTCTGTAGAAAACGTAGAAAATACACAATAGCTTATTGAAACTCATTGAATCAGAACAATTATTTCTTCCGTAAACACCAATGCAATCTGAAAAAAATTCTTTGTTACGAAAAAAGTTAATTTTTCGATACCATTAATATTGGTCGAATTAGGTTGAATAAATAACCAGTTATCATTAACCCTTTAAATGATGAATATAAAAAAGCATCCAAATGTTGATGAGGTACAATGCTTAGAATGTTGTTTATTAAATATGGGACAATTAATATATTCTCTCTCAACCCAGCAAAGTCAGACCATAAGGCCGACATGAAATACATCAATTACGGAGAGCAAAAAAATGATGTGATAAAAGTAATAGGTTTGTTTCATTTCAGTTCTTCATTCTCTGATAATGCACTGAAAGTGACTACTCGTTATAATATTTTTACCTAATTTCTCTTTATTATATCAGTATTCAATTTCGTTTTAGCTGTGGTTCAACACTTGAATTTAAGTGGGAGACTCAGGAAACTACTGCAGAAAATGCTCTATGAGATGCTGGGAAATTATCGATCGTGACGCTCGAAAACAATGACGTTAAAAGACTTACATTTTGAGTGTCGTGCTGATCCAGTTCATGTAGGAAAATTGGACTGAGATGAGCTACTCAGACGAACATGAAAGTTTATCCAGATGTTTTGCAATTACGGGCAGCTAGAGCTGGAAAGCTGGAAGCAGATTTCTCGTTGACTATGGCCATTATGATAAGTCAAAGAATCAAATTTCTGTTGATAACGATGTTTCAAGTTTAGCGTCTCTGGAGGTATACATATTGTATGCGTACAGATGAACGGCATTCGTCACTGGACTCCAAAGTTGAACGAAAACAGAACAGAGGGAAAATTGTAAATATATTTCATGGTTCACCACCAATATAAGAAGTTAGTCTGGTCTTTACGTGTCAGCCATTTCTTAATTTTAACTCTTACAGCTTTATTCAACTTCTTATACTTATGTATTGACCTTATCTCACTTTTTCGCGATGAACGATGAAGAACTGTTTTTTCTGCTTCTTCTAGACGAATTCCATACTAATGTTGGTTAGCGTATTCACAAAATTGACGTATAGGTTCGTGGACTTCCTGCTAGCGTCACGGCTGTTTTTAATATGCAGCTTATAGTGAAGAAATGCATAAAATTCCTGCCTAATAAAATACTCTCGTTCAACTTATGTTGCGTGAAAGACATTTGTCATAAGTTTTCGAACTACTGCAGGAAATTAGTCTTATGTTCAGCAGGTAAATTGCTTCCATCACAAGTTTAGATTGCACATACGTGTTAAACTTAACTATGCGCAGCCTGCAGAGTGTTGTGAATGCGAGTGTGAGAGTTCAACTAGTCAGGAAGGTTCTGTTGGATTCTTGGGCGAATTACCAAAGGTCTGTGGGTTCTAGTCTCCTGCAGAGAGCCACTTGGTCAGTGATTTTCCGATTTCCTACCAATAATTTTTTATGTACAGAGTGGGGACTTCAAATTGTCGCCGTAGCTCGCTTTTTAATGAAAAAAACATAAAACGATAAGTTTTTAGGATATTTATTTCAAATAAAAACAGAATGAATGATTTGATGCCAAGAACACATTNTTTCTGATTAACACGTTGTCATCTCTGTCGAAAATCCCTTCCAGGACAAAATCATTAAAGCCGTTGAGATACTTACAGAGCTCGATGAGTTATCCTGGCAATCTTCTTTGCTCTAGGGAGAAAAGTTCATTCTGTTTGACTGATATGTCTGACAGTTCATAATAGGAAGGCAACGCATTCCTGAACCCTGAAATTGTGCATAGCTTGGTTTCAGGTCCGTTTAGATGCACTTAACACTTGTCTGAAGCTCGTCCCTGCATCTGTTGATTACAATTCAAGCTCAACGTGAGAGTTTAAGGCCCTGGTGGAGATAATGTAGCAGATTCATTGCCAGGGGAAGTCACAGAAATTTCATCCACTCGTTCTTTACAGAAAAATTTCGGGCACTTCAGCCATAAAACGCAGACTAATGAAGCGAGACAATGCGGTCTGCCCGTCGTGGAAACTAAGGTCAGGATGCGTGTGAAGAAATTGCATTCGTCGTCGGTCAGGGATAACAGGAATCTTTTGTAGTGATGATGAAATAAAAGGATGCAAGTACAAGGTAAAACCAATAAAAATGAGTTTTGTTTAGTAAAAATGACTTCTGAGATGCATAAAAACTTCTTTTGAAATATGCCCTTGGGACATCAGTGGAAAGTAAAACCTGAAAATTTATTTTCGTTTCCACAAACGTACGGTAGTACACTCGTGAGGAAAGAAATACTCTACCTATAATTAGTATAATCGTATGACGTGGCAGGAACTGTTTAATTTTTTCAGTCATAGCATTTATATGCATATACTCATACAGCATGTAACGTATCACTAATTTAAATATATATATATATATACGTATATATATATCCTTTCCCATTCAATTTAATATTTCATAATCAATTGTGCACTCCCCTCCTTTCTCATTCCGTGTTTCATTGATCAAAAAATATTTTACAGACATAATAGGTAATGATTCATGATCGAAATTAGAAATACTTCTTTATTATTGAGTAAATGAAAACGCTATTGTGTTCTGTTCTCTTGAAAGAAAAAGCCCAGGGACAGGACGTGTTTAGCTCATAACTGCTTTGAATCCTTCTCCACTAACTGACTCTAGAGTCAAATGTTATGAATCTGTCTCCACTGAAGGATTATGGAGGGATGTGGAGTGAATCTGTCTCCACTGAAGGATTATGGAGGGATGTGGAGTGA
>VCRD01004475.1:12909-23693 GCA_006783055.1 Trinorchestia longiramus
AATTATTTTATTATTATATAATATTTACCATGATATTAAGGGGATATTTCAGTGCATTTACAGGGTGAGGCTAAGCCTTCTCATGCACGTGTAGGTTTAATACAACCAAAATAAAGTGAAGAAAGAAAAATATGTGTACAAAACGAATAAAAGGACATGAAACCAATTTGCATTATTTGTTAATTTTAAAATTGAGAATAAATGTGATCGTTTTTCATTTTGTTGGTTCAGTTTAAAAATAACCTTGTCCTTGTAGGGTGATGAAGTAGCTGGTTCTGGTGAATCAATTATTCGCAGCCTGTGTGTGTGGGGCAAAGCTGTCGCGACCATAAACATGTTCAGGCAAACTGTGGCTTGCGGTTGTCATGTTTGCGTAAACCTGTGCTTTGTGTTCGTGATCAATAATTCACGCGCAGGATTTCTAGATTAAGCCTTTCATGTTCATACTTTTGATATAAAGAAATGTGTCTCAAGCTCAAATATTTATACATTCTAAAGGATATTCTGTTAAATTTGTGGTGGGGGCACAATTTTTGAGCTGCTGAGCAGCGCTGAAACTCAATTTTAAAAAGTGGTATGCTTTTTGTACCATCAAGCAGCATTGAACATGAACTTTCTGAGGTATGAAATGTGTACCACCACACTTGAGAATGTTAAAGCGTAAATCTTGAGGAGTCTTTTTACTCGTCTAATTGTACTTACTTACTAATTATGCTAATTGTACGAATTTACTAATTGTACTAATTCACTCGACTAATAATACTAATTGTATCATTACGAGGTACCTAGACGCGACTAATGATATAATTACGTACTTTATTGTATTGCTAGTGAAGGTCACAAGATCATATTCAAGAAAATTTCTGCACTTCAGTAAAAACTAGCAAATGACAAGCTGTCTCGTATCACGGATACAAGGAAAGTTCGTCTAGTTGCGTTTCAACAGATATCTTAAGTCTCACAATTTTAATCTCGCTAATTTGTTGAAGCTTGAAAGACAGACCAAGTAAGCAGGAGACCAGCGAGTTCATATCTGTGCTACTAGTAGACCCACAAGTTAAAATTCATGCGTTTTTACTGAGTTTTTTCGTTTGTTTTGCCAGTGGATGCAGGCTTTTCGAAGGAGTTTCCACGGTTAAGAATGTGCCTTTGGTATCCACAATACAATGGGTGTATACCCTGCCGAATTTCCTCCTATCTTAATTCTTAAAAGCGTCTTAGATACGCGGACCAAACAAACACGCAAGCAACAAACTGGGTATTATTATATAGTGGAATTATGTAAAGATATAAACTTCAAAGTCGAGTGAGGTTATCAACAGAGATAGCTCAATGACTTAAGCTATCTTATGAAGATGGTAAAATCAAGCGTTTCACAAATTTTTGCGGGAAGAATCGAATCCTCTGTTTTGGGGGATGGAACATATGATGGAACAGTTTCTGTTTAGCCATCAATTCTTGCATCACAAGCGGAGTTTCAAACAACAAATCTGGATTAGGATGTTTGAGCGTGTTTCTTACAATATAAAATTTCACAAATCCTGCCGTGATGAGGTGAGCTATTGCTAGGTCACGTGAGCACACGGCTGTCACACTCAGCGTAGGCCTAATGAGTGAGTGTGGCACTACACCAGTGACACTCTTGAACATTCTGCGTCTTGCTCAAACACCTCGACTTCCTGGCACCCGTACTGGTTACTTACTGTCCCCCCTGAACCCCCTGTGGATGACAGAGCTCTCCACGACCCCTCTGTGGATGTCAGAGGTCTCCACGAACCCCCTGTGGATGTCAGAGGTCTCCACGAACCCCCTGTGGATGTCAGAGGTCTCCACGAACTCCCTGTGGATGTCAGTGGTCTCCACGAACCCCCTGTGGATGTCAGAGGTTTCCATGAACCCCCTGTGGATGTTAAAAGTCTCCACATACGCCAAATATTTACGATCCTAGGTCTGAATTATAGTACTATAATACGGAGTTATTTAGTTTCGAAAACAAATTAAAATTGAAATAGTTAACTGCCTCTCGCCTAATTTTATTTACAAGGAAAGCTCGCAATCTACGAAGAAACACTCCACGCTTGCCAGATGCAACCATAGAGCACGCATCACCATTATGTTGTTATTATGTGCGCTGGAATTATTTATTAGTGCATAATATGGAGATATTGCACACGCTAGCAATGCTGGCATGTTGCATTCGCTAGCCGTGCAAAGACAACTAGAGGAACTAGATAAGAAGTCTATTATTCCAACTGAACGGACCTGTTATGATTCTCTGTGGTGTTAAAATTAACTCGGCTTCATATTTTAATCTTGTCAATGATGCTCTTTTACCTTGACTTCAAGACCAGCCTTCGTCACCAGCCTTTCAAGACCCGCCTTTCGTTCAAGACCAGCCTTCGTGTGGAAAAAGATCGTGTTCATGCAAGACAATGCGCCTTCACATTCAGCCGAAACAACTAAGAAATATCTGGCTTTGTTGGGATTCATAGACGGCAATTTGATCCTGTGGCCTCCGAATTCGCCTGATTTGAGTCCAATAGAAAATTTCTGGCCCATCATTAAGAGAGAAATTTATGCTGATGGCCGACAATTTACTTCGAAACAAGACTTGTGGAATGCCCTAGTAGTCGCATTGAGTTCGGTGCCATATGCTACAATAAATAAATTAACTGAATCGATAAATGGTCGTGTTTTTGTAGCTATAAAGTGCAAGAGACGTTACATTAATGAATACCCTTTATGTTTTGTTAACAATTACTCTCCCAGATCTTCTTTCAAATTTTTGTTTTGAATGAATGGTACTTTGAATATCACTTCACAATTTGGTGTTCTACCTATTGGTGCTTGACGAAAGCCATCATTCAGTTCCTCCGGTGGAAAGCGGTACGATAGAGTTGATCACTTGCTTGAAAATGTATCAAAATAGAAGAAAAGATATGTAAATGTGTTTATTTCAAACGTTGTAGATTTACATGTTGACGGTAGTATCAGTTGTTTTTAATCCCTGTTGATGATGAATTCATTCTTTAAATCATGTTGGATTAATATCACGGTTCAATACAAAACACTGATTTTTAGAAAAAAAGTGTCGTCTCTCAATATACAAGAATAGAATAGAATAGAATGAGGCTATAGGAACGAACCTTCTGGCCCATTCTTGGGTCGGATAATCACTTCGATAATTATTCGGTTGTTTACCCAAGTCCCATGCCGTATTTCTAGCCGCGTCAACCATGTCGGCAGCGGGATTGCAATTGTCAGCATTGCAAATATCTTTAATCCTTAATAAATAATGACACATTCAAAAATAGCCATCTAATACAGGGTGTCTCAAAAAAATGTACTCACCCTTTAACCGTTGCTAACATGCTGTCTTCTTTGTGTTGCAGGTGTGAGGTTCTAACCTTTGCGAACATGATTAAATGTGATTAAAGAATCATGTTCGCAAAGGTTTGAACCTCACACCTGCAACACAAAGAAGACAGCATGTTAACAACGGTTAAAGGGTGAGTACATTTTTTTGAGACACCCTGTATATCCAAAGATATTTAGATGCAATATCTCTAGGCGTGTTATATTGAAGTATTATCGTGGGTTGTGCTGCAGACGAGGAGTCTTCAAAGGAGCCGGTGTGGTTTATGCGGTGCAGGTCTCAACTTTATGTCCCCAGGAAGCTTCAGCTGAAATGCCAAACGAGGGGCTGCAAAATTACTGTCCTTCTTACTCTCACAAAGCCACTCGAAATCCTTCTAATCCTCACAACGCTACTAAAAAAATCGTTCTAACCATCACAACACCACTCAAAATCTTTCTTACCCTCACAAAGCCACTCAAAATCCTTCTAATCTTCAACGCTATTAAAAAAATCCTTCTAACCTTCACAACGCCACTCAAAATCCTTCTAACCCTCACAACGCCACTCAAAATCATTCTTACCCTCACCATGCCACTCGAAATCGTTCTCACCCCCACAACGCCACTCGAAATAGTTCTCACCCTCACAACGCCACTCGAAATAGTTCTCACCCTCACAACGCCACTCGAAATAGTTCTCACCCCCACAACGCCACTCGAAATAGTTCTCATCCTCACAACGCCACTCGAAACAAGGTTACTTCGCTATTCGCTAGTGACAGACCATACATTGGTAACTTGTAATCCATTGCCTGATTATCAGTACTTAAATTTCAATACGCAAGAAAATGATCTCTTATTTGAAACGTTTTTTAAATTGCTCATATACACTATTATTAGGATCACGATGTGATAACACGATCTCACCACTCAGGCTGCATACTGCACTGTCACCAAGCACATTTATTTCCTGGAGGAAAGCCAATTTTTCATGTACCAGAAAAGCTGACAAAGCAGCGCGCAATTACCACAAATAAAAGAAAGCGTGAGGTTGTGTCACCATGGGAACTCGTAAGAAATGCTCCTGTCGTGGCACAGAGCAAAATACGCTCGATTTACGAGGATTTCGTGGTAATTGCCGCCTCGTGTCTCTCCGACATTGGCGGATTGATATATTTTTTTTGGTCTTCCATTGCCCACACTTATGGTCACGAGCGTCCTTATATGGTCACGAACGTCCTTAAATAGTCACGAGCATCCTTATGGAGTACAACTTGCCACGAACGGCATGATCGGCTTGTGGTGCTGGGGAGTTACGTCAACCACAACCATGCACGTGAGGTCAACCACAACCATGCATGTGAAGTCAACCACAACCAACGTTTGCCTGGAAGATTTTGTTACTTTGATTCTTGCATTAGAATTCAAGAAAATTTCGCACATTAATGTTTGGATTAGGATTCTAAATACATGTTATCCTGGAGCTTATATTAGAATTTAATTGAGAGAAAGTGGCTATTTATGTGAAACTGATAGAATGTTTGTTAGAATTGGTCTTCAAACTAAACTTGGATAAGATTGATTTTCAAAGCAAGATTGCATAAGATTGACTTCCAAAGTAAGACTGCATAAAAAAGAATCGTGTTCGCCAATTTTCCACGATTTAAGAGTATATATTTTCTTTAATAAGTGTACTGTTATGAAATTCAAATGATACTAAAATTTTACTTCAGAATTCTGTGATGATTGATTTTATTTTCTCGGACGAAAAGAATATCTTCAATAGTAAATGTTCAGTACATGTTTATTGAATTACGACCGACGATAAAAGTCATGGAGGCTTTAACTCATTAGCTCCTATCATATTATGTATAGTAGGTCAAGTCCATTAGAAATCATTCACTTTAGCCCTATATTTTAAATGTTTCGTTCTAGAGTTGGGAATAAATAAGGTGTAGATATAAGGGGTAATTTACGCAATGTTTCGTTCGGTGGAGAAATAACTTCGAGCGTTAGGCTAATTTAGCCTTTATAGCCTGTCCTCAAATGAGGACAGTGGATGGTAATGGGTTAATGTATACTAATTGTGCTTACGTTGTTGTGGACTTGAAGGCGTCGTGAAATAAGGATTTTTATAGAACAATAAATACAAAATTGAGCATCGGGTTCTTGGGGAGGCGAAGTTCGGAATGTTCATTTCTTCGACATTAACCTGTCAACTTTTTTCTTGTACAGAATGCAAAATTACAGTTTTCATTTTTCCTTTTAAACGAAACATTTTTTCTCCGTTTTTTTTTTACTACGAAAGTAAGAATAACGCCTTTTCACTAAAAAAATCACAGAAAATGTTGACTTCTTGACTGGAAACTGAGAATCGATTAAAATATTCTTAGAACCAGAATACATTTCTTTGCCGAGACGCTCATAGGGCGTCACTGCCAGAATAACGGATTTTGGGTAGAAATAAAGTTCCCAATAGAGTTAAAATAGGTGCATATTCTCGTTTCATATTTCAAGCTAATTGAATTTTTGAAATTCTCAAAATTTGCGTCGTCAGCGCAAAATCGCGCATTGCCAAATCGTTTTTATTGCAAAATTATATTTGTACTTGTATACGTTACGCTTGATTTTAGCGAAACTTCACCTCTGATTATCATGAATACGCATAAACTAAGATGCAATCATGCAGGGAATTTGATATGCCAGCTCAGTTGGGTAGTGGTCTTAGAGACACACCTTATCTCGTGTGAACTATGTGATGTGGGTCACATAGTTCTCGCTCGAATAACTAATGAGACGTATTTTGAAATAAATGCATTGAAGCCAGTATTGAATAATGCAGCAGGAACATTAAGAAATACGAACCAAGTAATAAAGTGCTGTTTAATTCTAGACCGGAGGCTATGATTCTCTAGTTTAGGTAGGAACATCACAGTATCTGCACCTATTATAATCTATGCCCTTACTGAGAGGCAAAACGATCTTGCGTTTTCAGGCGAGAATTGTGAGAATAAAATAAGCACATTATAATAAACCTCAAATCCGAAACCCCAAAGTTATCCACGTCTTTCTTAACTAATATAAATCCCTGTAGTTCATAGGCAGTAAAACGATCCTGGCAAATAACTTGCCCTGCACAAACACCAACGAAAAGCAAGTACATGAACATCCCACGCTATTGCCTCAAAGTTAAGGCACGAGTAATAAATGTCCCGTGGAAACCGAGTTGCGGCTGTGCTCATAAATTTGTTGCCCTTAAAGGAAGTAGTGTGGAGAGCAGCTGCAGAACAACTACTTGCTCGGCAGCCCCACTTGTAAAAACTGAAAAGAACAATTTCAGAACAGCGCTAACACTTGTGATTGTGTACGTCTAGTTCTGTTCCAATTGATTGCGATGGCGGTGGTCTTGTTGAAAATGTTTAAGGAAGATTTCATTTTCTTGCGTTGTCACCTGAAGGTACAAGTAGTACTTTACCACTGGATTTGAATGAAAATCTTGGTTACCGGGTAAAATTTGAGGCATGCGTTGTCACCTGAAGGTACAAATAGCACCCTGAACACTGGAGTTGAATTAAAATCTTGGTTGCCGAGGAAAATTTGAGTGCAACGTAAAAGTTTGACGCTTTTTTGCGTTCAACTTGTAAAATTTTTACGACTTGTCGGGATTTTAGCTGTTATACTAGAACAAACACCTGGGCCTTTTATGAGGCGTTCATTTGATCATAACGTCATCTTAGGCGTTCCAGTGCTGTGGAGCAAATCTTACTCGTACTATCCAGTAGTCAAAGTATAATTGGCTGCACTGCATAGTCTGGAAATGGACTTGCTTCCGAAATTGAGGAAATTGTTCTTATTAACCGTTGTTGTTAATGTCAGTGGCTGTGTTCATAATCAAGACGGTTGTGATCATCAATTATTTGGTTCGTGATGAAAAATAAGTTTGCACAGGTGTAACTCTATTTCGTTGGTGTCCCTAGTTTCTTGATTTTTTTCAATCTGGTGGTATACTAATTGAGTTGACACTTTAATACGCTCCACCTCTTCTTTATAACGTTACTACGCTTCTTGTGAGTATGGACCATTTCATCCACTGCAAGCGCATCGTTTCGATCTGCTGGTGTATTGGTCCCTTGACTTGCAGTTGTGTCCATTAAATCTTTTGCCCTTTAATCAGTTTTTCTATGTAACCTGTGTATTGACTGTTAATTTCCAATAATTAGATCTGCTCATTACTAGTAGACCCACACGTGAAAATTCACATGATTTTTACTGAATTTTTTCGGTTGATTTGCCAGTGGACGCGAACTTTGCGAAGGAGTTTCCACATTGAAGAATGTGTCTTTGGTATCCACAATACAATGCTTACAATACATGTATACCCTACCGAATTTCCTCCTATCTAAATCCTTAAGAGCATGACACAGAGACACGGACCAAGCAAGCAAGCAACAAACTGTCTATTATTATGTAAAAATGTAAGTGAAATTTCTGCAATCAAATTCAAAGTTGACATGAGGTACACATTTCCTAACGTTTACTGGTTCCTCAACTCGTTATTAGGTGAATTTAACACGTTTGTTGCGATTGCCTAGCTGGTGCAAATCTTTACTTTGTACATACAGTCACTAGAAATCTTTGAAAAAGTTACAGAACCTAACCTGAGTGACCCACCGGTGGGTCGCATTGCAACAAACGTGTTAATGACTATGCACTCTGTACGTGTTTTGGAGCTTTATCTCTGCCGACCTCAATTCTTCTGGTAGGAATTGACGAGTTGAAGAATTTGGAAAATGTGTTAGACTACGTGCATGTTGCTCTACGGTGTAGCTGCCGTGTCCTGTTTACTTAAAACAGACTATTCGATTTCAAAGCATCGAATTGTCCCTCAAGATCGAATTCCATGTTTGCACTGCTGTCGAAAGTTGAAAACGAGAAAACTGAATCTTTGAAAACGAGGAAAGTATTTATTGATCATTTTCATTCCTTAGGAGAAGAATACTATTTAGTAATCATTTTCATTCCTTAGTAGAAGTATACTATTTAGTCATCATTTTCATTCGTTTGGAGAAGAATACTATTTAGTTATTTTCTTTTCTTAGAAGAATACTAGTTAGTCATTTTCATTCGTTGGGAGAAGAGTAGTTTTAACTCGGTCCGCAATTGGCTAAACTTAGATGCTCAATTCTCGTCAGTTTTGCTTAAGAGAACTAACTTCTGTACACGAGTTCTCTTTCATGTTCATAATTACAATCCTTGGTATCCTAGCTACCGAGTTTCTCGCTGTATCTGGCAAGTTCAAAGTCAATTTTCTGGTCAACGATGTGTGGGGCTAAAAACTGCGTGTGTTCCAAAGCAAGTAAACGAGCCTCGTCGTGTATCTGGTGTGCAAAGTTTTGCATTGCATGAATGCTCTCATTATGTGCAGTTACTTGGGTTTGTGCTGATGAGCACGGGAAAGAGGACTATTGTTTGTGTGCTGAGCTAAGATTTTTTCGTGATACGTGGATGGAGTCGGTGATCTCTAAAATTTTAATTTAGCTCTTTTCCTTTCATCGAATATTACGTTAAAAGGTAAATTATTCATTCATCTACTCGTAAATGCTTACATTATATAATTAGCTGGAAGAAAGTGAAGGAAGTTTTATACCCTAAGTACTCGTTTATTTTAAAGTAATACATATGCTACTCCGTGAAGAAACGCACCTGGTGGGGCATTTCCTTTCTGTATTCCGGAAAACTTATGCACATGAAAAAATATATTTTGTTATTCCCACATTTGGGATAAAAGATTAGATTGTATAATAGCTCTCGAGTGGGTCACAATATATTTCAAAATCTTTTATCATTGAAGAGGTTTCAATGTACACACACATTTACTGATGTTAATTATTACAGGAGACAGATTATCAAATTGAGAAGCGTGATACAACGTCCCAATAATTTCAAAGTTGTAATATGACGTTAGTGTGAACGTCATAAAATGTGTTCTGTATTAACTGACTGAGATTATATATCGTGGGGGGTTTCATGATTATTATTGATTAAGTGACAACATGAGTAGGACGGTGATGTATAAAAAATGTTGATTTCGAACAGCTGCTTTTGTTTTACTTTGGTGGCTATTGGTAATTTCCATTTAAATTATTCGGAGATTTTATCTAAAGAGAACTTTTTAGAACGCTTACTAGATAATGATTGAGTAGTTTCAAATGCTTGAGAGGCTGCGTGAGTTTTTCAGGTGGATAACTAGGAGCACTAGAATATTTCTGTACATCTGTGATTCTTGAGCTCCTCACAGGCATCTCTAGCTCGTGGTTACCCACTGCAGGAACTGACACGCTGGTTGCAGGAGTTTGTTGCTTCGTTTATTAACCCTCTCATGACCAAATTATTTTCACACTGATCAAAATATTGACCACTTTAATTAATTAATTAATTACCACTTATTTCTATGTAATTCTAATTTCTATGTAATTTTGCCGTAATTTTGAACGAAGCATTTAGAATATGGGACTAAAGGGATTGTTTTTTAAAGTTTGTTTGAGACATGTTAACCCAACGGTAGCGAAAGGGTTAAACAAGAGCCTGCTTTTTTCATTTCACTTCGAACGTCTGCCTCCCGCGTGCGTGTTGTTAATGCTGTATATTTTAATTAAATCCTTTTAGGTGGACAGACGAAAACTCCTCATTTAGTGCCTGCAGGGACCACGTGAGGTATTTGTCATTCTGGTGCTCTTTAAAGTGAGATGATATTTTTGATGGAGGGATTTCGTTAATGAAACAGTTGCTTATTGAGTGACGTATTCATATCGTGTGAAAAAGAATTAAATTGAATAATTTAAATTTTAAGAAATGTAAATTTCGTTCTCTGAAGGTATGGTTAACTTTCAATTTAATTAACTTAGTCTTGTAAACATGTGAATAGTGATTTAATTTAGTATTTGTACTGACGATGTTTCAAATGAAATGCCCAGCACACAATCCACATTTTTGATGTATTGAGGAGCTGATGTTGAAACACCATCGTTGTTATACCACAGAAAACCGGGAAATTTAGCATCGTTAACTCTCTCAAGCTTCCAAACTGGCGTCAAAAATGTGATCATTGTCACTTAAGAATTTAGAATAGAATAGAATAGAATGAGGCTATAGGAACGAACCTTCTGGCCCATTCTTGAGTCGAATAATAACTTCGATAATTATTCGGTTGTTTTACCCAAGTCCCATGCCGTATTTCCAGCTGCGTCAACCATGTCGGGAGCGGGATTCGAACCCGGGTCTTCCCGCTCGCAAGCATATTCGCTCACCAGTCGACCAAGCTGGTGATGTTAGGTTTAACCCACACACAAGTTAGGTTTAACCCACAGGCACAAGTTAGGTTTAACCCACAGGCACAAGTTAGGTTTAACCCACAGGCACAAGTTAGG
>VCRD01004475.1:28399-46711 GCA_006783055.1 Trinorchestia longiramus
CACCTCGACGCTACGAGTGGATGTATTTCACCTCGACGCATACATTTCACTTCGTTCTCACGAGAAAAACTAACAATGACAACTGTTCTCGATCACAAAACGCCCTTGTTTGTGTCGCACGGTAGTAAACGTAGACGCTTTTTTTATATTAGAAATCCCATTGTTAGGAGACGCCTAACAGCCGGGCGCGTTGAGGTGCTTGGCTGCGATAAGATGTCTTCATGATATCCAGCTCGTGATAACGTCCTGCTATTTACTGGCTACGTTCTTTCTTTTCTCAGTCAGATTGCGTTTTCTCTTCTCATGTTTTTGCTTTGTCTTTGGAAAAATTACTCGTTTATTCTCTGCATGTACTTCTTCTCTGTGAAATTTGCGAATTGTTTGAATTCCATGAAAAGACAGCTTTTGAATTCAGGATATACGCTTTCTTGTATCTTGATTTTATTAATTGATTATGCTACTCTTGAATTGTTTTTCGTACGCTGTTGTTCAGTTTTTGCTAGGAATATTCTGAATCTGGCAATAGTTGACCCTAGCTTTTCCTGCATGCTGTTACATACTCAATATCTTACACTTTAAAAATAGTTAAACTACTTCTATTGATAGTATTCAAACATGTTTAGTTACTTTTGAAGGGTTGTCGCTTAAACGGTTAATAAACGGAGTTTAAAAAAATATTGAGTTTATATCTGCGTTCTATTGTATGTAATTTAGCCCAAAACTCGGATTAAATAATTTGTTTGCAGTAATATCTGAAATTTAAGGAAGAAAGGCTCAGTGGCACGGCAAAATGGAGTGTCTGTTTTGGCTGGGCGACAACGGTAGAATTCTCCACTCTCCCAAGCATCGATCTGGAGCCTACGACAGCCGCTGAAGATTGAGGAGCCTTTAAGGCTTTCTCCAATTTATGGACCGTGGTTTCGAAGGCGTAGGATAGTGTAAAAGAAGTTCTTTCTATACCGCATACACACGGATGCTGTGAGAATCCAGTGAGAAGTTTCTCTTACTTCTTAAAATGCTGTGACTGTATTTTCGTTCAGTTATGAAATAGATCAAAATTACACGTGGGAACAAGTTTAAGCTTTGGTTAATTAAAAGTAACAGTCGTCATAACGAGAACCAATTTTTCTTTCAATGTCATTAAACGAACGGTCTCGTGGTTTTGATATCATCGGGCATCACTAATGCCATGTATCCTGTATACCGCTTGCACATTATTTCCATGCTGGTCGTTGTCTCTTCATCTTCTTCCATACTTTCATTGTTATTCTTCTTCATGGGTAAAATATTTTCTTATATTAATATTGTTTTCGTATTTTTAAAATTAATTTTGACAAAAAAAATTATGACTTTTTGAGAGACTTGGAAGTGGTGTTTCGCGGGTACAGTTTAGTTTAAACTTGCATGTATGAATGGAATTGAACTAAAATGTCCTACGAAGGCAGAAATTGTAACGCGGTTTATAAAGCCTGTGTGTGATTAGAAATAGGAACACGTTACTTCTACAGACAAAACTCTACGATTTGCAGTCCCTATCCTTTTTTGATTGGCAGAATGAAAGCACTACTGTATTATTTCCTGTCAAAGACCTTAGTTTGAGTCGACTTTTCAGTATTTTTTCAATTTCATTTACTCACATCAGGTAATAGAACAATGGGTGTGAATTATTGTGTACCTACTGCTCAAAATAACTATTCAATTTGATTAAAATGATCCTTGACGTCATCCTTCATGAGTGTTCCCCTGTGTCTCATTCAGCTTGAGGGAAGACTTTCTTTAACTCTTTAACGACCAAATTATTTTCAAACATCAAAATGTCGCGTAAATTATCACTCATCTTAACTCATTTTATGTAATTTTACCGTAATTTTGGATGAAACATTTAAAATATGAGACTAAAGGGAATGATTATCTCTGGGCACATATGTTCCCATGTGGCATTAATGGGTTAAGTGACACCAGATCGTGGGACCGTTATAAGTCTGTGCAGTGTCCTTGGTGCAAGCTGGATCTCGAAGTGCCTTTGCAGCCCTGTAGTTGTTCCGAGTCGTGTTTATCTCTACTGCAAAATCCAGTAAAATGATCTAATATATTGGTAACTTTAATATGTTGACTCCGAAGTGGTACGTATGTGTACCACTTAGGTTAGGTTCTGTAATTTTTTCAGATCCTTCTAGTGACTATGCGTACAAAGTGAAGTTTTACACCAATCAGGCAATCGGAGTCAGCGTGTTAATAAAAGCACCAAAGAACGAAAAATGGGTTTTTGTTTTTGAAATATGCGTATAATGCTATTTTTGTGTCTTACTGTTTACACATTTTTCAGTTTTTTGTTTATTTGTGTTTATTGTGCGTACAAATGTGTCTGATGATTTTGGCACACCTTGTATCTTGCTTTGGTGTTTCCTCACTCATTTATGTCTGCTGACCAGCCAGCGAGTGACTGAATTAGCGAGGCTGTGTTGAAGAAACCTCAGTCTAGATATCACATAAAATTCTGACAAGTTCAGCTTGAAAATAAGCATATAGTATGGGGATTATTGTTGAACACTTTAAGTAAAGACATCAGGAGGAATATTCTTGAGCCAAATACCTGAAATAAAGTTACAAATTATCGCTTGTGTTAGAGGGAGCAAGGACAATGTGTATGGGAAATTTATTTGAGTAAGGTAATGCGGTTGAGTAGTTTTACTGTATAAATATTAGGGAGGGAGAAACCAATGATTGTTTTGTTATTTTGTGTTCATTTTGGTGAGTTTTCAGTGTTCTGTCAGAGTACTTGTTTATTGAAAATTGAAGTCATCTAACAAGGTAGAGTTACTTTTTATTTCAAAAAATTATGAACGGACGACCCTATAAAATGGGCCTGTGAAATTCATATATGGTAAGGTTTTTCCTAACGTTCAGTATGCTATCAAACTGCAACGGATTTTAGGTTTAAACTGATGCTAGGTTTAACACATTCATTGCGGTATGACCCACCGGTACGTTACTCAGATTAGG
This sequence comes from Trinorchestia longiramus, assembly GCA_006783055.1. NCBI lineage: Eukaryota > Metazoa > Arthropoda > Malacostraca > Amphipoda > Talitridae > Trinorchestia > Trinorchestia longiramus. Next base: position 31,403 of record VCRD01004475.1, read on the forward strand.
TTCTGTAATTTTTTCAAAGCTTTCTAGTGACTGTATGTACAAAGTAAAGATTTGCACCGGCTAGGCAGCTGCAATGAATGTGTTAAACTGATGTTTTTGGTGAAATGAGAAAAGCGTGTAAAAAACTTAGGTAAGACCTGGAAAAGCGTTCGAAAACTGAATCGAATTAAGGGTGATTTTATGAGAGAAGTGTCGCATGCCACGAACATGGAACAATACTAAAACAATATCAGAATTGTCCAGTGTTTGCTGAAGCATTTCACTATTTTACTGAGCTTGTTCTGTGTCTGGAAAGTCTGTGGAGTAAAGCAAGCATTTCTTTGCGTCGGTATAGGACGACGAAAATGGAACTGGCGACGAAGACGAAGGCAAAGCTGGCGACGAAGACGAAGGCAAAGCTGGCGACGAAGACGAAGGCGATGCTGGCGACGAAGGCGAAGCATGTGACAAAGACAGACGACTCGCTTGTCGGATGGTGTCTGAAAGTCCCTTGTGAAAGGGGAGGCAGATTTATTCTCCCACCGATACAATGGAATCTCCATTCAGTTCTGATACATGTATTTGATTGCGGCGCACTCCATCTGTGGGAAGACATAGAAAGTTAATTTTTTCCAATCTGTACAAATTTGACTTCGCTTTGCTGCCTACGTTATCGAGTTCACCTCTACGACGGTCCAGTGTGTGTCTATAGTCTACTATGTTTTGCTGTTTGTGAATAATATTGTAGACTACGGGTTACATTGCTCATATGGAGACCATTGTTTACTGTCGCAAGAAATGGTAGGATACTAACAGACTATCATGTTTAGGCCTATACACGAGACTTGTAGTAAAAGATGCTCATTAATAGTACTGCATGATAGTTTCTGGTCTTAAGTTTGCCCTAAGTTCTTGGATTGTCCTAATCTTTAGGCTCAATAGAGCTCCATTTGTTTATCTTGTGCGGATCATATCACGTGACCGGAAAAATTCGTGTGGATTTTTGAGTACGGATCATTCAAAAATCCACACGAACTTTAGGTACCTTAGACAACTTGAGATACATTTGGGTACTTTATGTATGAGGAATAATCTGTTATTAAACGCCTTGTTTACCATCATGAAATCTCGAAAGCAACTCGGAATAATTTTATTTTCTTCTTCGAGCACAAATAAAGGGAACAACATGATAAAAGCTTCCGTGTCGTGAGCACCGCTGTTAATTTTTACTCCAAAACGAGTGTATCATGGAGTGATGACGCCTAGAGCACTCACTCATCTAAGTGGATCGCAGTGTCATACTAGCAGCGGTAATTACTCAGTAGTGCATAACGTTCAGAAAAATGCACTCAGGAAAAGTGAAATAACTGTGAAATAATTTAAAACCGCAAAAACTTTTTTACGTAAGAGGTCACGTAAGAGAAGGTTTTTACATTTCATAACTGATTCTCAATTCTAACCTTTTCTGAGTATATTTTTATGGATGTTATGCATTAATTAAGTTGATGCTCGGTCAGGAAGCGGTGTGTAGGCAGGAGCAGAGGCGTTAACCCAAGCACTATTTTCTGGGCTCTAAATCTCTGAATTTCGTTCTCATTCAAATGACATATACTAAGTATGCATATATATATATATATATATATATATATATATATATATATATATGTATACTTGCAAAATTCGTTATTGATTTTTGTTTTGTGTGAATGTTAAAAAATAATATTTTTTGGAAAAAATAATAGGCTTCAATTTACAGGAGTTTTTCGGAACTTTGTGTGAAGAATTGCAAGTTTTCAGCTCCCCACAGTAGACAAAATTGTCTTTGTTGCTGTCTGACTTCGGATTGTTGTATTATCCTTCCAAAAAAACACTTCATAAAAATATATAGAAATAATTTGAAACTGAGTATCGCTGGTAATTTCTTTACGGAGTTCCTAAGGAACGGATCAATCATTGAGTATAAGCTGCGAATTTTTGTTGAAAATTTTGTCTTACTTCAAAGCATTCGTAATTATTCGATGCTATGTTTTGAAGACAGCAGTAAAAATATTGGAAACAACCTACAAGGGTGAAAGCAAACCGCTTCAACTGATGCAAATGTACATCACTTGTGCAGAGTCAGATGTGAAAATATAAATAACGTATGGTGGATGTTTTCCCTGGGAAAGCGTGGGCCTGCATCTCCTGTCCGTATTAAATGATCTCCGTGTTGGTTACTCAATTGCCGTTACAGGACCACTGAGGTTAATCCTTACATTTAATCTACAGGATGAAATGTTTTTAAAGGAATTAAAGACACCAGCCACGGCGACTAAATTGTACGTATTTTGAATCCATTTGGTTTGGGTAGTTATCAATGATGATATTCAGGGCAGTACAGATATATTTTATGAATAACTTGGTAATTATATGAGTATTCATCAATGATAACATTAGGTGAAGCACATATCTTTTATGAATAACTTGGTAATTATGTGTAGAACTTTGCTTTGTATCATTTATAATACGCAGTGCATTTAAATGTTAAAGACCCTCAAAAGTGATTGAGTTTTGAGCAAAACCTAATGGAATGTCGAGTTTGTGATGAAATCTTAAGCTGATGTGGGGCTTGGTTTTGTTAATGTAATCTAGAATGGGAATTATTCTATTAAATTGTTATCTACCAAGTCAGTTCGTAAAGAATTTGAACGCAGTAACGTCTGATCAGTTACGCACTTACATGACTAACGTTTCCTTAGATAAGAATTCCGGGATTGTTCAATGGATTTCCTTGAAGGAAAGGAAAATACCAGTTCATTCTATACTAGAGAACAGTTATCCACAATCGAAGGGAGCGTTTGTGTGTAAAAACGGCGAGCACTACAACGCTGTGTAATAAGGTTTAAAAAAGGTTGAATCAACCCATTTAAAATCAAGTACTTTCCATGGGTTGTTAATGAACAATAAAAAACAATCAATTCCTCCCTATGCGGTTAAAAAAAAATGAAAAGAAGAACAATCAAATAATGTTCGCTCGCTGGGAGTGTACGTGCTCAAAATCATATTTTTCTAGGTTCCTTTTATTGCATTGTACATTCGATTAATTATTTCTTCTGAGGAGCATGGTAGCCTGTGACCGCATTTTGGACAACTTTAGTTTTTCAGTTGTATCTGCTGGCGAATTCATCCGGAAATGTTTAGCAACGCCTTGCATTGATTTTAATTTTTTGCAACGTCCCAAGTTCCTGCGAGAAAGCGAGCGAACCTTCGGGAATCTTTTAGCGGAAACTTTCTCATTTTCCACTTGAAGTTCATTGTTTTAGTTGGGTGAGAGAGCTCCGTGTAGCGGCTTCCTGTGAGGTTGTCTTTGGTTGCTATCCTCATCTTTCTGTTCTTTGTCCTCGAATACAAACAATTGTGTTAGTATAGTGACTTATTATATTGTCTTTGTGTTCGAATATTAAAACTTGTTTTGTGTTTGTTAGCGTTTCAGCGTATACTTTACACACATGACGCTCTCTTTGACAGAAACAGGGAAACTTTTAATTTCAGGCGATGGTCGTCAAGCATAATTGATGCTCCAAGAGCTATTTGCTTGCAGATTATGAACTACTCGTAGTAGTTATATGATAGATGAACTCATTGTACTGAAATATGAAAACGTATTATGTTGGATGACAGAAATGAAAGCATTTTTGGTTTAAAATTGTAGTCATTAGGCATCCTCAATGCTGCAGAGGCTACATGAACAAATCAAGAGCTGGTCATAATAGTTACGTGTCCAGGCTCCTCATGATAAATGAACTCATATACCCGTAAACTCTCCAAGAATTCTGGCCGTTCTGCATATTTTGAGGAATTGGCGCTCCTCGGAATTATGCAAGATTCCTGAGCTCCTTAATAAGAGGTCCTACCTCTATCAGAAGTCCTACCTCAATGAGAGGTTCTACCTCCTCTATGAGAAGTCCTACCTCCTCCATGAGAAGTCCTACCTCCTCAATGAGAGGTTTTACCTCCTCCATGAGAAGTCCTACCTCCTCAATGAGAGGTCTTACCTCCTCCATGAGAAGTCCTACCTCCTCTATGAGAGGTTCTACTTCCTCTGAGAGGTTCTACCTCCTCTATGAGAGGTTCTACCTCCTCTATGAGAGGTTCTACCTCCTCTATGAAAGGTTCTACCTCCTCTATGAGAGGTTCTACCTCCTCTATGAGAGGTTCTACCTCCTCTAGGAGAGGTTCTACCTCCTCTAGGAGAGGTTCTACCTCCTCTAGGAGAGGTTCTACCTCCTCTAGGAGAGGTTCTACCTCCTCTAGGAGAGGTTCTACCTCCTCTAGGAGAGGTTCTACCTCCTCTATGAGAGGTCTCACCTCTGAAACAGTTGTAGCAGGAGGCTGGTGTGGGTTGAGCTGTAGACTTGGAATCGAGGAGTCTGAATTACGAGAAAATTACTACTAAAGAGATGGGGCTCGAGTTCCGTTTTTTGAAAAAGGTCAAGAATTGGAATCAGAGTTGGGCTTTCTGAAAATTCAGGAACAGAAGTCAGAGTTGGGCTTTCTAAGAACGGAGGAGCCGGAGTCGGAGTTGGGCTTTCTGAAAATTCAGGAGCCGGAGCTGGAGTTAGGTTTTTTGAAAAATTCAGGAGTGTGCTTGGAAAGATTGGACTTCTAACTCGACAACCAAGGTTGTGGGTTCATTGCTAAAAGTTGATAGACCATTTTTGACATGTTTCGTTTACATTCGCTACGTTGAAGGAATTCGTTCTGTGTTGTCGAGTTCTCTCCCAATTGTCTTCTATTTTTCATGCATCTAGGTTATTCTTCATTTTTCGTATCTCATGTGCTTATTACGTCTGTCGAATCTATTTCATCAAATACATCTGATCAAATTCCGTTGTAAAGTAATTATAGTTTAAAATATAATGCAGTATAGTTTGATCTGCTGAATTCAAGTCTCGGCAACCGTTTTTTACCCTAGTCACGAAATTCGACTATTCATCTTCGAAACCGTCTTATTCAAGCTGTGCAACAGTAGCATATGCAGTGCGTGAGCTTTGATAGGAACTCTGGTGGACCCACGAAAGAAATACTTCAATGTTTTCTTTCAGATTATGGTCTAAAATCGCTTATCGCAGCATCTTCTTTTTGGCTTTGACGGATGTCCAAAAGCTTTTCATTTCTGCTGCAATCAAGAGCGCCACATGAAGAGACTGCTGTTATCAGCTCCTTGTCATGCCGCTTTGTTCTTTTACCTTCTTATCTTAATGAAGAACGGAGGCATGAACGTATTTTTCATTAAATTAACGTTGCAAGCAACGGATGCTCTAAATCGAGGTTTTGTTTTTGTCCTTGCGTCCTAGTCGAAACGTGTGCCTGTGTTTGATGACACTCCTCTATACGCATCGCAATTGGCGTGTTGTAGTTAGTGCGTATATTAATAAGTTACTTTTAAAGCTAGCAAATGAAAAATTTTAGAGTTTGAATAAACATTGAATGATTTTAGTAGTTGATGGAAAATTTTCCACTTTTCGGTCAGTTTAAACACACAAAACTCTAAATTAAAATTATGAGTGAAATGTTAAATTCGCTCTTATTTTCTCGTTTCTTGAGAGTGTAGACTTTCATTGCGATACTGAGTTTTTCATGTTGTCCTTTTAGTGACGATGAAAATTATGGAAACTTCATGGCTTTCATATAAATTTTTCTCAAACTGATCATAAATATTCTAGAAACCAAGTGTGCAAAATGAATGGTGGAAATTATTGCTGGATATATATCCGAATCCGAATCATCTTAACGGTCGATATAATGGGACTGTCATGCCCATTCAGGACGCATCTTCGTCACTTTCTTCCTCTCCAGTTTACTGTATATCCTCGTTTTTGAGGAAGTCTCATTTGCATAGGTCGTTTCTCTTCAGTAGGGGAGATGATTAATAAATATCTTGGCTTTTTGGGCCGAATTCTTTATCGCTGCTGAACTGAACTGTGCGCTGTTCTGTATTGTGGCAGGACTTCTAAATACTGTACTTCTAAATTTGCGCTGTTGAATTAGTGACGCTAATTGAATAATTAGATCGCGACGTGCGTCGTTTCTGGAATGTACCGATTATTCCAATTGGGCGGTTCTATAGCAGTTTTAACATGTTCTAACATAACAGTTGTAACATGTTATGTTAGAACACGACATTTTTGCTCTATGCAGAAAAACTGTCCAGTTAAAATTGCTGGATTCTGGAACCGCCTGCCCGAACATATCCTTTCTGCTGGCACTGGAAACACATTAAAAAATCATCTTGACAAACATTGGTTACGACACTTTCTAGTAATATAAAGTACTGATTTAAGACGACATGCAACTTGCATAGCAATCCAAGTGTGGACTAAACAGCTCGTCCATGTTGCGATATTCTATCATATTCTTTTCTAAGTGTTAAGTGTCTATTCGTGGTAAACATGTCTCCCATTGCTCTGTGTTAGCTAGGTTCTGGATGAAGGCACAGATGCATCACAATGAGGCACAAACTTCATAAAAAAAGCTTGAGATTAGAGTTGGCATGCTCACGTGTTAATATAGTGTTCTCATGCTTTATTAATAATTCAGTAAAATTCGAATTAGTCGTGCTCATTTCTTAAATCTGTCGATATTGTGTAGCAAGAACTATATTTTTAGATCAGAACAAAAATTTATTCAGAATTCAGCAAGTTCTCAAGCTGCCTTCCATGACTTGACGCCTCTGTCTCCCCTTGTTACCTTGACGCCTCTGCCTCCCCTTGTCACCTTGACGCCTCTGCCTCCCCTTGTCACCCTGCTCCTCCTCCCCCGCTCCACCCTCAGTAGGCCTATGGAGGCCTAGGTGCCGTGGCCCGTGCACGTGATTATTGATTGTCTTCCCCACACGAGCAACTCCGCTGCCTCCTCAGCTCTTCATTTTATCTTCAGACCTGCACTTCTTCATTGATAACGCCTTGTATTTAACGGGAAACCTACTCACTCAGACCTGCACTTCTTCATTGATAACGCCTTGTATTTAATGGAAAACCTACTCACTCAGACCTGCATTTCTTCATTGATAACACTCCGTATTTAACGGGAAACTCAAACCTTATCTTATAGCTAACTTATTTGTGTCAGATTCGGTAGTTCAGTTGCTCGATTCCACAACCTTCATCAATTCCATATATGATTCCGATTTGTGGTATTCTTTTATTATAAATCTTCGTAAATGGTCAGTCCTCATTCTGGAAAATTGTTAATTTCTTCCGATTCAAAATATGCTTGCATCGTTAAATTTTGGTCATTCTACTTTCTTTGAATTGTTTGTGCTTTTTTCTCAAGTCTGCTATAATTTGTCAAATTCACTTACTGTCTTCCATACTGCATTTCTTTCTTCACGCCGCTTACTTTTTCATAAGATGCCCTGTTTCTACTATAGATTTCGAGCACTGATAATTATCGGGCTTTGCTTCTCAAGGTTTCAGGAATTATGGTACCTGAGTATACCTTAATCTGTTGAGCGTCACTGGCCAGAGCAGATGCATCTCGCGAATCGTCACCTTTTTTGAGCAAAATTCATCGTTTTAAAACTGACTTTCTGTAGCTCTCTAAAGCATTTCTTTTTGATATTCTATCATTTTTTAAATTATTTTATACTTAAGCAATGGTTAAAATGTATAAAAAAATAAAATAACACAACATCAGAGGTTAATAATTTTTCCGCTGTTTGGAACCATCGATCCTGTCATCCCTTTCTTCTCCATGAATGTATTAGGTTGTTACAAAAATAATGGTCGCTCGTAGGTCTGGAAGGCTTCTGAAATCGGCCATTATTTTTGTAACAACCTAATATGTACTACAGAGTGTCCATAAAGTCTCTTATAAAAGTCTCAACAACATCTCTTTCACAAACAGGATCCTTGAAACACACGTATGCAAAATGTGATTAAAAACTTTAATAAACACCGAACACAATGGAACAAATCTGAATAAAATATCTTATCAATTGTATTTGTTATACATTTTTGAAATGTTAGAGACTTTATGGACACCCTGTTTATTCCTCCTATGGAATATAGTACATATTCATGGTGGGCTTCACCTGTATGTTCTCAAGGTTTACGGTCCAATTCTACTCTAATCATGACTGATAATGCACGTGTGAAGAACGGCAATTCTTGGTAGGGATGGCATTGACTTTAAACCTTAAATTTTGCAAAAGTTATCACAAACTTTGAACGAGTTGCGTTCTTTTGTTCAGATTAAGTATATGTCGTAGAGCCGACTACTTCGTTTAGAGTCCTGATAGTGGTTAAATTCACGACAGTAATCGTTATTCCAAACTCTCTAATTGAGGCTGTACACTGGTACCTCGAACAAGTACTTCATTTCGAGAACTCGAACCAATGCTTGAATTCTTAAAATGCTTCTATGCGATATGTTTCGGAAGTCCTCTTATACCGCGGCATGGGACTTCGGTATTGAACCAAGAATGGGCCAAACGCCTCGTTCCTATTGCCCTATTCTATTCTTATAAAGTCTCTAATATATCTTGACTCCATAATTCGGACTCCAGCGAGGCTTGCTCCCACTGCGATACTGAGTTCTCAGGCTCATCTGGAAAAAACTACTTCAGTTTTTGCTGTAGTGGAGTTATTCAGTAGAATCCAATACCACGAACCGTCCGAACAAGAAACCAAGATCAGGACCTTCTTGAGGTTTGGTTTCTTGAATCTGTTGGTCACGTTTGTTGCGTATTCTGCGATTGTTATGTGGTAGGTGTGTGAATAATGTTTAGTTAAATGTAAGCGAACTTCAGGTTAAATTTTTCAGTTTTTTTTTTCGAGTAACATGACATAATAAGGGGAGGAAATTAGTAGGGTGTGATTGTGGTGAACTCCTTATTTCTGCATGAGACGCTTGATTAAAATTGATGTACATTGCGATTGAATCAAAGCTATGGTGATCTTGATTTATTTTGCATCTGTACAGCTTTACCTTAAAACAAAACAAGCGTAGAATAATTATATTTTGAAGGCTTACGTACGCGTATGGATAACATACTCTGCATTCCAGCATATATTTTGAAAAATTGAGCACGAGTTTTTCATATCGTAGCTAAATTTCTTGAAAATAAATAGAAAACACACTGTCTCGTTACTCCGATTATTTTTCAGAACGATAAAACATTTTCTTCCATTTCTTGTACTCGTTCCACTTAATAAAAATTCCAGCTCATGACACTGAGCAACTGAGGGCGACTTGCTCGTGCAGTTCCGCCTCTTTGAAAAATAATCCAATTTTTGGAGCGTCTCAATCAAGTTCCGTGTTGTGTCGTAGCCGCAGGAAAGTTGATTTAATGCTTTTTATTCTTAACGTCTTCACGTTTCAGAGGGAACTCTATTTCCAAACTTTAAGGGTGCGGCAATGTGATTGACTTGTTTGTGGGTTTAATGAAAACAAAATAGAGTAAAACACGAGAAGTACGTGAAGAATAAAATGGTTGGTGTTCATTGCAGTAATTGTGCAGGGAACCGCGTGACGGTGCACTAAATGCGTGCTCGCTGCTGTATCTGTTCAGTATTTCACTTTTATTTGTAAACATTAAAGTCTTGTGTCTATTGACATGGTGACTCTGACTCCACCCTGAATGTTTTATAATTGCAGTATTGGCTCTCCAGTACTGCTCTGGCTCAGCAAATAGCATGACACTCGGGAGCTAATTTTTTGCTTCACTCATCGGACTTTCGGAACCACTCGACGCTACAGCTCTGCCAAGCCCTTCACTCGTTTAGTTCGACTTCCGCCTAATTTCCCTTTAGGGAAACAACTCTATCCCCGTTCTAATTTCCCGTCGATCGCCTCCGGCACAACCAGCCGTGTAATTACTGCGTCTTCTGACGACATGCAATTTTTTTTCGAGCGACTGTTGTGCACAAATAAACAGGCTGGAGTTTTTGAGTGCCATTTTCAAGTAGCGCCGTCTATTTAGGTGTGCATTTTGGAAGCTGTCCATTAGCGTTGGTTGCTGGAGTTTTGATATCACAAAGGTCGTTTCTTTTGAAGCTCTACTTTACTTGGCTTGTTAGGTTAGTCATGTCGGGGTTTTGTTAGGATTTTTAGTCTTTTAATTACCGGGACATTGTTGAAAGTTTCTCCGCTATTGCGTTACTCAGATTTTATACCTCCAGTGACAGGAAATTTTAGCTTACCAATCTTGAGGCTTTTGATTGAATTTTGTTTTCTTGATACTCCTTGTGATTTCATTTGCAGTTTGAATGTTGTACGACATTTCTGTGTGTGTGAACACTTTATTCTGATTTACTCGTTCGTGAGGAAAATGATTTCTTGCGATATCTGTGACATAAATCGCAGGGACCGCTGAGTCTTGTTGGAGTTTGTGAGCACTGAGCTATTTTTAACGCAATCATAAGTATTAAGGGCGGTTGCCTACGAGTACGCTTCAAATTTCACGGAAAAATAAACTTCCCGGTGTGTAAAGTTGGATTTGGTTTTATTTGAACTGGCAGAGGCGTCTCAGCATAAGCTTGTCTTGCCCTCGAAGAAATTACTGGTAGTTTTTCACTTGAAATGTTACTAGATTGTTGGTTTGATTTTTTCAATTAGAGGTGCGTGTTAAATTGAATTTACTTGCGGAAGTTCTACAGAGCACGAAGTGAAAGGTGGCTCCTGCGATGCTTGTGCAACGACTAGGGTGACCAGTAACATGCTTTTTTAAAGTTAAAAAATATGGTAGGTCTATCTTTTACTCCTTTTAATTCCTATTAACCATTGAGGAAGAATGTTAACATCTTGATATAAACAAGAATGAATAAACAAGAATTCAGGAAGAATGCTAACATCAGATATAAACTGTCTTTCAAACATTCAAGTTACTTTAGAACTCAGTCTATCAATTGAATAGATCATATATACGGTAGAATAGCTTCCTTTATGCTGCAGTTTCTAGAACATCCGACAAATCTAATGCCGCAGTGCACGTCCATGGTTCTTGAATAATTTTGTCTGAATGACAGCGCTATTCGTACCAGCGTTAACTGTCGCATGAGGTCTGATGTTTTACTCCCAGAATTCCTTTTATTCTGAGCTTCATAAAAACCTCTCTGTGTGTGACCGACTAGAAACATTTCTGTCTCAAACATTTCATTTCATTCTCAAACATTTTTTTGTTTATGCGTCACTCTGGATAGACACTTTGATCGTTTAATCACTCTCTGAAGGTCATGATTTTTCCAATAAATTGCGCCTTATAATTGTATAGAAAATTATTTGACTTGAGTAGCAAAGACGATGATTTTTTTGGACAACTAGCTTTCTAATTGTAATGAAAAAAATTGAATGGAGGAGCACAAATTCGTGTGCAGTGCCTGGGCAGTATTTCTGCAAGGCTTATAATTCCGATGCCCCGCCCGATTTCCGTTCGACAGCTCACTTTGGATCAAGGTGCATTTGTAGCAAGGGACGTTTGACTGCATTTGCTGCCTTGCTGAGCTGCCAACACTGCAGTGACTTTTAAGGAGACACGGGCTACTGCGCCCCGAAATAGATGTGACCTTTTGTTGCACTTCTCAAAGGAAGCCCTGATAAGATTGCTGCGGTTCTACGCTCGCTTCTGTACTCGTTCGCAACACAACTTAGTTTCGGGAAACCCAGTTCCCTTGCCCTGAGCTTTGGCCATAGTTGGTGACCTGCTGTACAGCAGTTCTACTTTATTTTAGTGTTGTAAATCCAGTTATTGTTTTAAGCATTTCGTGATGGCCTGTTATTCTTAATTTTAGTCTACATGCGTGAAAGAAGGGAAACCAAAGCTTGAAGTTTGGAATTTTGTGCCTGAGATAATTAAAGAAATGGTCGGTACTGGCAATGATTGTTTTATTTTTCAGTGTTGTGCTCCTCATCTGGTTCTTCGGTGTTCGTTCACTCTTTCTTGTCTGCTGGGACATGCATGTCCAAAAAGATTTTTAAAAAGCCGAACAGGTTGTATTTGTGTCAGAAACACATTCACATATATTAGAACCCACAGTTACGCGTCCAATAATTAGTAAATCATAATTTCTGTTAGGAAATTTATATCGATTTATATTTAAACTGAAGCAGAAAGTTTCATTTTGTCAAATTGATGGCACGAGTGCCGTTTCAAGAACGTTAATCTTTATCAGATGAATTATGCATTAGTAAACGCATTTGCATAACATGCTTGACTGGTGTGTAGAACCCTTGAAGCATCTGCAACACGGGTGGGAATTGCATCTCATTTCATGTTCATGAACATGAATTCACCCTTTTAAAAAGTTAGCGATGAGCATCGTAATCTTAATAAGAGTCGAATTGGTGATCAAACTCCTGTTGATTTATAGTCTTCTCGTGCTGGTTTAATATTTACCTGTGACATTTATGTTTCTCTCTTGCATTCATCGACTGACAAAGAAACTAAATAATGATAGCTCTTGTTTGAAACGGGCTGCTTGTATGTAATTTGCTTGCATCGTCACACTCATATATATGTATATATTAAAAAAATATACGTATATATCATATATATATATATGAATGTGACGATGCAGTTGGCAACAGCAGCCATGAACTGCACACACTGCAGACTGTCCAGCACATCCTGTCTGTTTGATAAGGACACACGTGGCCCTCTGGCCCTGTTCTGTAGGATTGCATCCTGTATCCTTTGATGTGCACTTGTAACCTTCGTTACAAGTGTGTGCAATTCCGTCCTCCATGTACAATTGAAACTTTTGTTACAAGTATATGTATACTTCAGGTGATTTCGTTCTCCATCTTCTCAAATGTAGGGTGATGTGGGGGCAAGTCGTACTACTAGTGGCATTATATTTGCCAAAATTCAGGTTTCGATGTCAGAGCAACTGCANCGGAGATACTCAATTAGTGAATGGAGATAAGTGAGCGGAGATACTCAATTAGTGAATGGAGATAAGTGAGCGGAGATACTCAATTAGTGAACGGAGATAAGTGAGCGGAGATACTCAATTAGTGAACGGAGATAAGTGAGCGGAGATACTCAATTAGTGAATGGAGATAAGTGAGCGGAGATACTCAATTAGTGAATGGAGATAAGTGAGCGGAGATACTCAATTAGTGAACGGACCCACGTCAAATCGTGCAGAAACTAAGACACTGCAATGCAAACTAACACCGGGAAAACAACCCGAATTAAGGCACAAATGACAGCCAACTAACCACAATACGGGCCAATAAAAAAAACACTGTTTAAAATATAGACTTTTCTGAAAAACCAATCAGTTCAATTAATATTAATAAATACAAATTACACTACAATGCACCTCAACAGAAGTATTCTTATGAACTCGGACTATGACTCATCGTAAATAAGGGCGCGCCTTCTAAGGCAAAGCTATACTTTACATGATAAATAGACGACTCCCAAGTTGCATGACCTGCACACACGTTATCAGACCGTACACAGGTCACCGAAATATCTTGCAACTAGCACACCAAAAAAATAAAATTACAAATTAATTATAATTAGATTTTGAAAATAAAATTATAATTATAAAATGGTAACATTACGACTCCAACTCTACCACTGAAAGATGTCGTATCTCACGAGTACATAGTTCAGGAACACTAACCCACGAAAAAACTCGTAAGCAAATATTCTAGAAGATTGTTTTACTCTTTAAGTGGTACAGAAACATCACAGTGCCAACTAATATGTTTCTTAGGATCATTATACTATTTGTTTTCTTGCTTAGATACTCGAAGTCTCGTTTCTGAAAACCCCGTTATTAAAATTGATCGCTGAAACGCTTATGACAATAATCTCTAAGTAAAGACTGCATAGTTAACAGTTTTATCTAATTAGGTGTAGGATTTACAGAATAAAAATAGCACACAAGTCGGCAATCAGCTGTACCAGTGAATTGATAAGCACGCAAGGACTTTCCGGAGAACTGCCTCAATACAATGCAAGTTAAATTGCGCAGTGAAGTATAGGGATAATAATGAAGTATCATAATTGGCAGTGGAGAATTCATGGACATGAGCCGCAAAACTTTCAATGATAAAAGGCGGGTTGAGGAAGTCAATTTTTGCTTCATTTTCAGCTAGTTAAACACAATGTACAAGTAAAGGACTAAACAAAACCGTGATTTTAAATCGTGACGTGCGGCAAAAATCATAAAAATATGAGCCCTAACATCAGAAATACGTAACTGCAGTACACGTATAGGCAGCTTGTAAAGATATCATTTAAATTTTGAAGTCTTAAATGAGGATTTTGCGTAACTGTCATGGACATAGGAGCTAGCGCAAGTTCATGAACCACATCAGAATTAAGATGCTTAAAGCAGGCAACGCAGTTTCAATGCCGGCAGTAAAATGAACATCGACACCATTTACGATTCCCACAACTGCTCGCAAGATGAAGTCACTTCACAAATGGAGTCGTTACCCTCGATAGAACCGACCTCTGCTTCATAAAATCCGGCAGTGAGTAGAATTGAAGCTCAATGAAAGGGCGGATAGTGTGGTTCTCGAGTTCTATTTCGATTTTTCCGCAAGTTAGAGGGTGAGGACCACATAAACCAAGAAAAAAACTCACTTTAGAAATACCCACTGACCCAATACCTAGGATGAAATTATACTCCAACACAAAGTTGAGTTATAGAAAATATATGCGTTTATGCGACGCAGATGTACAGAGAGTAAATCGAGCACGGCGTGTCAACTTCGTATTGACCTCCTTTACCGTGAAATAAAGCGACAAGCAACCAAACTCAAACGTCCTGAACGCTTGGATTCAAAATCTCAAATTTACGAGGTAAATCAACATCTTAAATTTAGCTCGCCACACAACATGCGATGCTAGTGGCGGTCAGGTGCTCCCAGAAACTTCTCTTCATCTAAAATCATCTTGCGTTTTAGCTGAAGTTCGACATGGTAACCGTAATGAAAGGTAAAACTACAAGGAATTGTGATTTTCCATGATACAACTGTAATGAACCATAAACCCTAATTAAGATAACTATGAAACTAAACATCTATAGTGAGTGATGCAAATGCTAGCTTCAACAATACCATAAGGAGTGGGAACTATTTACTAATTCGAGCAAATTTTGAAAGTTCATATGACTAAGTCTCCTTGTCACTGCAATAGTGTCGTTTGGTATCACAGCTTGAGTAGAAAAACCTAAAAACAATTCATTACATGTAGTGCATTAAAGTGACAGTTACTGAAGCGAATGAATTCAGAGTTACACGTAGGGTAGTGTGGGGGCAAGTCGTACATGGGGGCGACCCGTACAGTCGCGATTGACAAAAAACAAATGGCGGTATGATGACGTC